>JAGXCT010036489.1:0-20437 GCA_022495035.1 Philopotamus ludificatus | reverse complement strand
TAAAATATTAATAAATATTTTATTTAAAATATTAATAAATATTTTATTTAAAATATTAATAAATATTTTATTTAAAATAAATGATATGTTTGTAAAAAATATATTTTACTGCTTTGAGTTGTGTTAGTAAATTTGCATTTGGCGTATCTTGACATTGATAGCCATATTTTATCGTTGGCCGTCCAAAATGTTTCATGGGTTTCGGCGTGTTCGGTGATTTATTGTATAAAAAAATAATTGGCCAAAAATAGCGCATGTATAATGCCTTAGCCTCCATATTCGCGGAGCATAGCTCTATGTGGCTTTGCTATTTCCGAAGTTAATAAAGAACATAAAAAGCAGTGGCGTACGGGGGACTTGATGTTAGGTGTGCTGAATATGGAAAAAAATACAGATTTTTTTTAATGAATTTTAATTATTATGCGAAATCAATTTTTCAAGTAATATCAATGGAGAAAAAATACTCATAAAACTAAAGCAGAAGGGCACACTTTACGATAGTTCTATTGAAAAATTTATGTCGCAAAAACGAAGAATAGAATTATTGTATAAATAATAATGAAATTCATTCAAAAAAACTGTATTTTTTTATATATTTTTTCCACATTCAGCACACCCAACATCAACACCACCGTACGCCCTTCATAAAAAGACGACGTTCTTCAACCGAAAATACCATTTCAGAAGTGCTTCAAAGCTTGCAAAAAGCTTTCGCACATGCATATAATGAGAACTACTTTGTCAGACTAAATTAAATGGCTTATAATATTTATCTAAACACATTTATCTAGACGATTTTTTATGGCTATATTTTAATAAAAAAATATATTTTAATTAAGTCCACCGACCTGAATTAATGAAGACATGAAAAGAGCTTATCATTTTTTTATCGCATTGATTTAAATAATTTTTATTATAATAATGTATCGAAAAAAAAAGAACAGGCTTCCATGCCAAATCATCAATATAATTATACGTCGGTATAATTATATGATTATTGAACGAGCGTAGAAACCCGACTCTACGTCAATTTCAATAATTAAGCAATCAAATAACGCAAACTAATGCTCAATAAACATATTAGGATATTTATTTAAATTTATTTATCAAATAACTAGAATGGAAATGTAGTGTGCGGCGACGCCAAAGTGCGATTTTATTCAAATAAACAAATGGATCAATAGAATTGATCATCCCTTTCATCTATATGCTAATCCTCGAATCGATATTAACATTTTAATACTGATTCGGAACGTGTTACATTCTGATATTGGGTATTAGCATATTATCGAAACGCAAGACTATTAAATCCGAATTAACACGCGGAGCTTATCGCGCGGATTTATCGGAAAACTCGTTCTCGTGGACAGAAACGGATAATAATAATGGCGGTATTGATAAAACGTGTGGCGATGGTCACATTGTAGTGTATCGAGAGACGTGTCGGAGGTGTTATTCCAAGTTGTCGACAAATAACGCGAGTGGCCGATGGCTCAATTCAATGCGACGGATCAACAAAAACACGCGAGGAAAGCTCGGAGCTTAATTTTGGAGGCAAAAGCTGCTACAGGCTTACGGCTAGGGGGCAGGTTTTCTTTTTTTTGTACGCAGGTATAAAGCCGGAGTGGATGCAGGTGTTCACCAAAACATGAGCCGAAGAAGCACGTCAGGGCTTTTCAAATTATTCATAATATATATATTTATTATTAAATGTTTCGAATGCAAAGTCAATGGCGAATGATTTATGTCTAGCCAACATAAAATCATATATAAATAATTTGAGTTATGCAGATGCTAAATGCAGCACGGAGTGCAATGGAAAGAGCAGGACCATGTTAAAGATATAAATATAGCTTTTCGAATCTTTATGTTAAGATGGTTATGCGTAAGAGAAGTTATAGTGACAGTTGAAGATGGAAATACAATAAGAGAAGTGTCTCTAGATATAAGTGGTGGCGGAAGATGAATTGGTGCGTTTGCGTCGAAATTGCATTGGTGCATACAACGCGTCTCGTGCGTTTATTATTGAAAACAATAAAAAAATATATAGTTTTATAGTCAAAATATTAATATAATATTTTAAAATAGCCATCTAGAATGATTAATTATTGATCTTTATTGTCCGCAATTACGAAATAAATAATAAATATATACTTGTGTTGCCACGGGTGCGATGTTTTTTCTCGCTTGCATCCGGTACGATGTGCCGAATATACAGAAAATGATTTTTCAAATTTGTATACTGTTAAAAAAACGATTAGGTTAGGCGTACTAAATACAGTGGAGCCCGTTTTATACATTTTTGAAGGAACTGATAAAATAGTACATATATTGAAAAATATTTAATTGCTTAAGTTGATTTTTAAAAGGGTCAATTTCATTTGCAAAAAGTTGTATTTGATTTATAAATAATTGCATTTGATTTGCAAAAGGGTGCATTTGATTTGCAAAAGGGTGTATTTAACGTAAAAAAACTGTATTGAAATAACATATGGAATGATTTCTTTACAATATAATTATTAAAAAACGTATAAATCTATTTTTAATATCTCAACATTTAAAGTTGTGTATCAAATAATGACATACATAATTTTATTATAGCGATTTTGATGTATTCAGATTTGTTTTATCTATTATATCCAAATAAATAAAAGTCGATCATTTTATAAAAAGGATTCATAAAACAAATCGATTGTTTTAAATTTTTAATAGCAACAAACAAGAATTAATTTGTTATCCACATAAATAATTCAATTAATTATCTCATTGTCAGCATAACTTTTTTCACTCAGAAGGCCATGACTTCTGGCCCAAGGGGCATTGGTAGTCCACTATGAAGGCCAGGAGTCATGGCCCAAAGCCGGAATAAGTTTACGCGCCGATTTCAATAGTGCGCAGATAACCTTTACAATACATTATTAATTTTAATTATAGAGAAAAATTTGAATATGCGGAATTATCCAATAAACCATCAAAATGAATCTAGGAATTTAAAAATAAAAAAAATAATTGACCAAGATAATAAATGATTTATAAGTTTCTACAACAAAATCAATGAAAAACTCAATTAAAATTATCAGCAGATATTTTTTTAAAAAATCTGCCACATCTACCACTGAAGATATGGATTGCGCAATAAGTATGAATGATGTAGACTTTAAATATATATTAAACGATGAATTTGAATTATTTAGTAAATAAAAAATATATATTTTTTTAAAAATATTTTGTATAAATACAGTAAACCCACATATAACGCTCCCTGCTATACCGCGGCTTTCTATAACAAACTCGACATCCCCTCATATAGCGCTCCCTTCTAGAACGTAAATATTACGGCGTGAAAATGCTGTTTAATAGACAACAAAAATATAACACGTCGTTCAATTTACAAAATAAAATTAAAAAGCCCGTTTTCAAAATTTCATTGGCTTTTATAACGCTATTTCTTCGTTATAGAAGGGCTGACTGTATTCGATTAAATTAATTATTTCATATAATAAATATATGCATTGACAATTAAATTGCCGCGATCTCGGCTTGAGTACCTGCGCCTAAAATTCACCCACCATCTTACCTGAGCATGTATTAGAGCTCGGTTTTATGTATAGAGGCCCGGGCGTGATTACGTAGAACCTGCCCTGTCCTTGAGATCAACGTGTGCTCAGATTTAAATCCAAGAAGAGCTCACGTACGACCGTGGACCATATATTCCAACGTCTCTTAGAAAACGAAAATAAATAAAATAAACAAAAATCAAAAAATAATTGGTTGAAACGGTGTTGAGATTATTACATATTTTCTATAGATAAACAAACATTTATTGACACTTGAAAATTATTAGGTCTATCCTCGAGAGTGGTTTGAATCTTTTGGAATTGCCTTCGTCTGCATTCGGCTCAAGAGATAGAGATAAGATAGATGTTAAGGCATACACGCTCTCGTTTGCATATGATATTTTATGAGTCATGAGGTCCATGATTGCGTTTCCGTCAATATATAAAATCGTGAGAATACGTATATCGGCCATGGCCACAATTAAAAATATATTGTTTTATAATCGCATCAAGCTGAGAGGATAATATTTGCACCTGCACAATGCAGGGGGAAAAAATTTAGAGATGCACCTTGCATTTTGAACAGCAGGTGATGGATGACACATCGCGAATTTAATTCCATCGTTTATTTAATGCATTGTTATATTATCTCGAATTAATATAGCCCACTTATCTAGAGACAGTGGGTTAAATAATTTTCGATTTTTTTAAGGTTAACCATCGAAGCCAACAATTAGGAAGCAAAACAATGGAGGCGTGTATTTATTTACACTTCATTGTGAGTTAAATTTAATAATAAAAAAAGGCCCAAATTATACTGCGTAGGATATTGCAAAATTATTTGTCGAACAATGGCCACTTTGCCTTGTTTGTATTGACGAATTTAACCAGGACGACGAACTCGGTGGCTAAAACAGAGAGCCAATTATCGACGGATAACGCGGCACGTTAAAAGCACTCGAGTTTTCTGCAAAAATCGCCGATTGTGGCGGCACGACTAAAGCAAACGCCCGTGAAATCCGGAGTCTGGTGATCTGACGATGGCCACCGCCAGAGCGGAACCCACGCCCGTTGCCTATGCCAACAGCGTCTCTGCAGACGGGTCCGAATCTGGCAATTAAGCGTCCGGACTAGGACCTGTGATAGCTCCATTTCTTCACGGTCTCTGCCAGCCGACGAAGAACGAATCGAGCACAATTTTAACTAATATTGATCACGATGAATATATTTTTTAGCAATATGGCAATGCCATTAGCGTGTCAATAGATATGGGAAGATGTTTTTTACGTCATTGCCGGAACAAATGTAAAAATTCGAGATTTTAGCAATTTGCCGAGGGCCATCTCGGTGTCTTATCCGATCTGACGTCATCGTTTAATCATTTGAAGTATGTAGAAGTGGCTTAGAAGAGCGCCATCAGTCATCGGGCGATATACAAGTGGCCACCGGAAGAGACGAGGATTTTTAAAATAATATTTTTCTTAAGATTTTGACCAAGTTATAATACAACCAATGATGTCATCAAAATCAATCTTTGTTGTCGATAAATTATAGAGTGGTTGGCATTGAAATCAATACCGCTTCTTCGTGCTAATTCATCACTTGGATCCAAATATTTAGGACAATCGATTGATCTGTAATTCAATATGGGTTGTGCTCAAATTTCGTTTAAAGGATGTGTGTTTTTTACTGAAAAATAATTGTAATTTTCATCTGACGTTCATGGAAATTATATTATCTTAATTAATATAGCTTTATGACATTATCGGCTGTACTGAAATTATATTATCGCGACACGGAGGATTATGAAAAAATATTTATACATATGATGTATGAGATTATATCAAAACTATGCATAATTTTGTTTTTCTTTTTATTAATCAATATTAATTTAGCTCCTTCGATGGTCCGTCTTTATCATCTCGATGTTCAAGATTAAACATCAAGTAATATGTATCATAAGGGTAATAATTTGTTAGATAATAAGTTGTTATGGCCAAATCAAAATGGAGGATTTTCGTAAATCTTCGGTAATGTACGGTAATAATCGTATATCATAAAAAATGGCGATTGTTTAATTCATTTGTTACAGAAAATTTCAGAGAGCCATTTCCAACGAATACAAAAGGCAGAAGTATGATATTGTAAGCATTTAGAATAAAACTGACAATGTCAAGATACGTCAGGGATTAGTGTATTGAAACAATAAAAAATGTTGACAATTTGATTGAAACCGCCATCTAATTTAAATAAAAATGTCAAATCTAAATCAATTTTCGATTTAATTCTTTTAAAAAACATTTATTATAAGATGAAGCTTATAAATTTATTGTTTATTTATTAAAATCTTATTCCTTCGAATATACAGCAACGATGTTTATTACTGTTTCATGAGATTTCATCTTGTTTATCTCAATTTTCTCTTAATTTTAGGCAAAAAGTTTTCAATTACGTTCGATTCGGGGATCTTATTTTAATTTACACATCTGTGGAAAGAATAGGATATTTCGCAGCACTATCACTATTATACAATAATATCATAATAGTGATAAAATAATTTAATTTAGTTCATGATGCTCTCGAGAGTAAGTTAAAACGTTTCTAAAAGGGCTATGTAGATGTTAGAGATAACGAGAGGATGATAATGTAAAAAAAATGAAATAAATAATTAAAAACAATCGCCGAATCATTCTCCAAGTGGTTTTTGATGTTATGATGATGTTATATCATTGGGTCTTTGCAAAGTATTATTTTTTTTTTGAGGCGAGTGTTAACAATAAAATTTGTGTCATCTTGTTAAATTTCAACCAAAAGCATATCCGAATGGACATTGCTTGGGAGTTGTTGAAATCAATGACAATCTAGATCTGCTAAGACGATACGGAAAATTTAAACCATAAAATGGACTATATGGTTCTTCTATTGTGTGCTTTAACAGTTGACTTCGTTGAGGCATTCATTCCGTTCGAATATGATCGTTTTGACCTTATCGAATGACGAGTTTTGTAATGCGATATTTTTTGATGACGACTGTAATTCAAGAAGACTCTTTTAATGAACTGTTTTTCAGTTTCTTTTATCCATTTTTGATTAGAGAATTTTCTGGAATTAAGATAAAAAACGTAATATGAATGATTTTTCATTTAAATCAGTGCATTAGTGCAGAATTAAACTTGCGACACATTTATTTGCAAATTTTACCGTTTTCTTTTTACATGCACGCGTTTAATTTTGCAAATTATGTTTAAAATTTCAGACGTGAAATTAGAGACAACGGTCATCTCGTTCGAGGCGTAATGACGCCGACGACGCCAACCCCGAGCGGACCCCAGCCTCATGTGTGTCAGCGGACATTAGCCAAAATACCAGACGATCACGACCCGGCCTGACTTATTGTTTATTTTTTTTCTAAGAAAAAAAAGAGGAACCACACTTTTGACATAAAAATGTCAAAATAACGATCGCTCGTACACTCGGCGAGATTTACGAGCGGGCACGCGATTCCAGACGACATTTGACGAAAAGGTTAACACTGGCGTGGACAAAGCGATTGTCTTCGCGGTGGTTCTCATGATGAGCAAGAAGCCACCGAAAACAACTCTCAATTATTTATCCGAAACGTGTTTCTCGCACGACGCTTCCGGCAATATGGACAGTTAACTGGTCCAGCCGAATATCTGTGCTCATATCTCGGGCACACAATTAATTTATGTGAACATATTTTTTTTAAACGTAACAGTATTTTTTTAAGGTTATAAATACTTGATCCAAATTCTTGAAATATACTGATAACAGCCTCGTTAATTAAATTCGAAAGCCGACGACGCTGATTTGGATATAAATAACAATGATATCAAGCGTTGTTAACAATAATCATATTATGGATATTAAAACTAATGTCATGACTGGACTGTTTTGGAAGAACAGAAGCATTACATGCGAAGATTGGATATATGATTGTCAACAATGCGATGTGTCAGCGCTTTTACCAATATTGGAAGCACTCAATGTTTCCAAAACGTCGTGCTTTATTTGTTTCATCCTTGGAGATATAAGAAGTTGGTTACAAACGGCCATGTCCGACCATGAAACATTTTCGAAAGCCAACAATATGACTACCAATATTAAGATACGTTAGGAACAATATATAAACAGTGTCGGATTTGCCATTTGATAGGCCCCAGGCGCAATTTTTGAGACCCCACGCTATAATTTTTTTCTATATTCTTGATTTGTTGCTCAAAGGCGACAATAAATTAACAATGTGTGCATCTTGGATTTAAATAAAGTTACGTTTTTTTTTTAGAAAAATTTAGGGGCCTCTAAGTGCTCATAAATGGGAGCCCCCCAAATGCCGAGGGCCCCAACGCATCTTGCATTGTTTCTCCTATTTAGTTAGTAGCCTGACGCAATGACACTTAAAACTTGTCATGCATTCCGTTGCGGAATAAGGAGCGCAATTTAATATGTAATAACATCTGTTAATGATATGAGTCATTATTCACAGACAAAAAGGAGCATTGTTCTTGAAAGCGTATTGATATTACTCACAAATCTTTTGCTTTAAACTTAACAAACCATCTGAAAGTAATAAAAGCCATATTGACTGTGGAAAAAAATAATTTAAGCGAATACTGCTAAATTATAAATGTTTATATATTTATTTTTTTTATTTTGAGAGCTGGGCTTCGAGGCCCCCTGAATTTTGGAGGCCCAAGACTCGCGAAAATGGTAAATACGCCACTGCATACTCAAGATTAAATATCAAGTAATAGATATTAAAATTAAAAGTCATCACAAGAGAAATAATTGGGAAGAGTTAACCACCCCAAAAGTTGTTATGGCCAAATTAAAATGGCCGATTTTCGTAAATCTTCGGTAATGTACGGTAATAATCGTATATCACAAAAATGACGATTGTTTTATCCGTTTGTTTTAAATAAATATTACAGCAAAATAAATTAAATTAGACACATTTATTCACCCCTAACAGTTTTTGCTCTAACTTTTGTATTTGATTGCTTTCTTTAATGGTTTATTTGGAAAACATTTGGGTGTAGAGTTTAGGTCATACATTTTTATTTAGTTATGCCAATTGATCAACCATATCCTTACGGTACTTAAGTAGGTAAATTTTATATTTAATTAATTTAATCATCCTGAGAAAATCGTACATATTTTTATATCAAAAGCAGTGTACATAGTAATTGGTTTTTCTCAAAATTCAGAAATGTTATTGTGGTTTTTATAATTTTATTAGGCATATACATAGTCATGTGCATTACGTGTCGAGAGAAACGACCATTTATCAAAAAAATATATATTATATGAAGCTAACGAGCCTGTGAGAAGTATTGCTACAGCCATGAGCCAACCAGGGCATGTGTTTAGTGTCAGTCAAAATAGAAATGTGATCTATGAGAAGATGGCTGCAGCCACGTTCAATACAATGAACTGGTATATGGGTCGATTAGAGATAAACCTTTTGAATAATCAACGTGAGAATATGCCGCGAGAAACAATGTCGCGTTTCAAAATTGATAGAATAAATCGATGCACCATATTCTAGAACGCATTAGAGAATTAATGCGTTTTAAAAATATGCAAAGAATGGCGCCAAGGATTTTAAGTGGCGTACCCCACTCGAGCACTGATTGAAAAGGACACTTGAGATCATTTTTTCTTATGTCTTCTATAAGTCTCGCTTTGTCGGGATAAATACGATAGATTTCTCATTGAAAAAAAATTCAAGGATTGACCAGATGCCGGAAGATCGTAATTTTATGCAATATTGCAAACAGATTGCCTAATTTCGTATACAAATTTGGCAAAACGAAAAGAGATAACAGATGAACCGAACTGCCTGGGGCATGGCGCGTGCTGCATGTTCTTTGTTAAGAACTGGTCGTGGTCAACTAAGATTCTTAAAATGCATCTTAAATATTATTACGATTGAATGAGAATACAAAATATTTTAAACTTGGCATCGAATTAAATTGAATAATTATTATGTACACGATTTCGTGTAAATCAAAGGATATTTTTTGTGAATTAGTTACGCTCAAAAAGTTAAGTGAGCCTTAACCTTAGCCTTTTCTAAATTATTTTCTAATGACCATTTTAAGAAATGTAATTCATTTAAATACATATTGATTTTTTTTCCTCTTGGCGCCTCTAATTTTGAGGCGCCTGTGTGCGCCGCACAATCTGGCCATATGGATGGCGCGCCCTTGTGTTAGGATAATATCTTCTGTTCTGTATTATGTAAAATTAATGGCATTGTTTGAACCATGTTAATTAATTGAAATTATTCATTCTAAATAGAAAGACCATCTTTATTAAAATTAATCATATTTACAAAAAAAATCTTTATAAACAAATCTATAATCTATTTTTGAAAAAACGTCAAGCGTTGATAGAACGATGGCATTTTGATATCATCATCATCGATTGCCAACCACGAGACACTCACTCGTTAAGTGTTTGGGCCTTTCCAGACTCTCCAATGGTAGTCGAGACTAAAGGAACCTAAGTTTCACATATGAAGAGAGGGCTAAGCTGAGACCTAAGTCGTCTTGGTAAGAGTTTTCTCTCTCCTGTCCATTGCTGTCATTTTACGTATATCTTCTTCCTTCGTTGGTATCGGATTTTACCCTCCAGACTGTTTCCAAGCAAGTAGAAGAAGATTTACTTCGGTATTCATAGACATTCGTCATTTTTCATACCTGTTACAAAAACCCCGTTTTTGTCAGAGGTTCGTTGTCGGTTCGACAGTTGACAGGGTGATTCGCTCATGTGACTGTCACATCTCCGTGATTTCTCTCGTACCAAAGATGCATCTCTGGGATCTTTTATCTTCACATCCATATTTACCGATCATCGTACTGACGCATTTTTTCAATAAACGATCATCTTCAAAACAAAGCGTGTTTTACTTTAATACCGATCTTCGAAGCGATCGTCAACTACCGGACGGTCGAACGTTTCGACGCCAGCGGTTGAATGTCCATATTAATAATCGGTGACAATTCGCGCCTCGTAACAATTGGAGGCAGCGACGGGTTACCTTTTCTGATATCAGTACTATCGCGCGTCAACAATTTGGTGGCAGCGGTGGGATATCATTTTTTGGTACTAATGTACGCCCCCTTAACACTTGACATTGTGGCGCAATGGCAATCATTTCATCACGGCAAAGATAGAGATGGTTTCCTAGAAACAAGGAAGAGGATCGAAAGTATCGACACTAGACCTATTATCGTCTTCCTTCCCATGGTATATTGGTTCTGTGATGAGATATTCTTTAGAAACCAGATACACACATGAAGTATTAACTATCCATCAAGATCCATTTTGTGTAATGGTGTTAAATTAATTAAATCTTAGGATATTAATTATTATTTAAAGTTTGAAAATCCTTGCATCAAGATAGGAGCAAGTTTACTATATATGTCGTGTATCGTGCTGATATAATGAGACTGGTTCAGTTCTCGACGAAAAATAAAACCTCGCCCGAGCATTGTACTCGGCGAGGCCAGCTTTGGATGTTACACAAAAGTGAACCCCAACCTTGATCACAACCAAACACAAAAAAAAACGCCATCGTCGGGGTTCACAGTCGCATTCAATTGGGTCATACGAATCGACGCCCATTTTTATTCTAATTAAAAATAAAACGAACGAAAATCCCGTTTCCGATCGTAGGAGTTTCCGAATCTCGTTGACATGTTTACTGGCCATTACGATTTCATCGTGTATAAAATAATAAATTACGATAATCCATTATACGAGATGACTGGTCCAGGTTTTATGGTATACATTTACCGCTTGCCCACTGCTTCTCCAAACAAAATACACGTGTCATTAGTTACACAATAGTACGAAATGACAGTAGTACAGGCTGTGCCCACGGCCTCTCCATTGTCTGTTGATTGCTTTTACGACACGAGAAAACTATTTTATTGTTGCTGCACGTAGATCTCAGTCAAAAAATCAAGCGGACCACGTGCTCTTGAATTACCACCGTCTGGGGACAACGTAACTCCGGATCAGATTGTGCGTGCGGAAATCGCAACAGTGAATTGAACATTGTTTCAATTACATTCAAACATCAGATAACAGTTGCCAGAAACCCACTATTCTCCCAGATTAAACGCCAAAGACAAATAAGTAGATTTGCATAATAATGCTTAGCGTACCATCTTGCGAATTCGCTAGCAGCGACATTGCGAAACGTTGACCGATTAATTTCGCCATTAACAGTTTAATTATGGCCAGAAATTGGAACTGTTTGCTTTGTCCGATCGGCTATTTCCATCGGTCGTGATCTGTAACACGGTAAAGCTGTCAAACTTGCAATAAAATAGGCGCCGGTCTGCATTGGCCACTGATGGGGGGCCTCCAGGAGAAATCGTGACCAGATTCATAAAAGCCCCAGTGATCCCTAATCGTTTAAATTCAAAACATTTACAATTAACCATATAAATAGAATTATTGCTTCGAGACAGAAGCGACCGTGACGTCGAACGTGATCGACTGCGCATTAAAAAGCACTGAAATAAACAAGACCCGGTCTAAATAAGAACATTTTTGCTCCGCATTCGTACTAGGACTTATTTTGCCTCTAGTTTGACCAAACTAATATAAAAAAAAGACACAATATGGCCAGATTGTGCGACGCACACAGGCGCTGGAAAATTTGCGCTACTGCATCCAATTTATGTTTGAGACATTTCTAGAATACTTTGACCAGTAGAAGTTAGAAGGGAATCAAGCTTGAAGTCATGATCCGGAATGCATCAATTTATTTTTAACATAGTCATGTCAATTTTATCTGCTTCAACATCGTCATAATCATTGAATGGCAGAGCTTGATCTTAGTACCTTCCAACTTAAACGATGTTGTCAGTAAGTCTGTTTTTAGTAAGCTAGAACAATCCTGGAGCTCCCAATCGGTCCTGTTGCAAATTTTGCAGAGCCACGGCGGGTTCTTTCTTCCCAAGCACCATGTACCTTCTACTTTTCCCTCCATGATGGTCTGCACATAGGTGATACTTTGGTCCATAAATGATGTGTCAACATTACTCTAATTTTGATGGTGTTCAGAAGCTGCCGCTTCTTGAGAAGAACTTGAGGAGCTGCTGTATTCTTAACGTATTCTTCCAGTCATTTATTGTTCGCTACCAGCAATTTTTTGGAGATACAATCGAACTCCCATTTCTTATTCTTACATCCATCGATTTTTTATGGTTCCGGCATACTGAAACTATGTTAAATAATCCTGCATACGTCGTATTTTTCACTATCTTACTATCAACCACTGCCATTTAACGATTTGGCTGCCGAAATACGATACATCGTTATTTTTGTACTGACGAGCAACATGCAATTACACGTAGTAAGACGAAGAAGAGCTGATATCTGACCAAGAAACTGTAAACTTAGGTCAGATCTTGTTGCCATGGACACAGCTCCTCAATAGGGATCACAACGTAACGCATTACTGCCCACACAGATGCTTAGGGTATTATTAAAAGCGAGATAAGATGCTTTATAAGTAGCACTGTTAGCTCCAGTGATGGAATAGAGTTCCAATTATCACTGGTCAGGCTACCATGGTTTCCTAGTAACATAAAGACAAATGATGGGATAGTTCCTCTAGACGTTTTCAATCTTAACCCTAATTCCCGTGATCTAAACCACTTCTGTAGGTCGCAGAACATAGTGTCAATGAAAAAAATCGTTAGAATGTTGACTGTTTCTAGTTGTTGTTGGAAAGGTCTACGAAGTTACCTTGATTGACCAGCATAAAGAGGAACCTTGTCGCTTGGTAAGGCTGGTATACCAACTTATGCTTAAACTACGCAATCAATTACTGTTGTTTTTGATGCGATCGAAGGCCAGAGGTAACGATAGAGAATAGCAAATTGACTTTTCAGGCTAGATCTTATTTTCGGATAAATACGCTAGAAAAAATTGCATCAAAAGAGATGGACGCTACAAAACTTGTTATGATCCAATTCGTATGGCAAACAAAATGGCGATTTCAGTATTCGTTTGTTTTGAACAAAACTCATTAAATCTTTTGCCTGTATTAGTTTTCTTTCTTACGACAATGGATACAATGTCCGAGAAAATCGTGATTTTTTCAAAATTTAAAGCGTTGTGCAGTTTAAATATTGTAAAATTTATTCAAAAATTGCTGTTATTATGACCGCACACATTGCTTTTAATCACTTTGCTCACGAACTGTGCGTATATAAAAAAAAAAGATGATTAAAACTTCGTAACTGATACGATTCAATCCATCATGGCACGTGTTCAATTTCCACGGACACGATATAACGCGATTCTGATATATCAAGAGTAATCACAGAAAAAAAAAATCTATTTAAAACGATGCTGTATACATCGCGCTCTATTCATAGCAGAAGTTAAGAAGTTAACACTGTCAATCGATCATTTAACCTCTTTATACTCGGTGCCGTTTTTTTTTTTACCTTGGACAAGTTCAAAACCACCATGAAAGCTCATCATTATTCATCCAGCACCGAATGCGAGTTCCAACTCTTTTTATACCTCGATGTAATTTGTTGGTCAACAATTTTTCTGTTGTTATAATGTATGACCTCTTTAAAAATGCATCTTGCGTCTATTTTACGAGAGTACGAATGAGCGACGTTACGTCATATTAATATTTATGAAAATTAGATAACAATAGAGACGTACATATATTAAATGTAGATGCATATAACCACAAGTCAGATAGATGCGCGTTGCTTAATGTTTATATAACATGGTCGAAACGCAACGTGTTAAGACCAAATAGAAAATTTATGAATCGTGCACTAAGTGAAAATTGACTCTAAGCGGATATTCACTTTCGTCCGGCGATAAGCATAAAGCGGTCATCGTCGACGTTATGGATTTTGATTTGTTTAAATAAATAAATGGGAAAATATTTTGATTTCCGCTAATTGATTGGCGCCATTTAATATATTAAAATATTTTAATGGATGTGTATGTACCGTCCATTTAAATATCAATTGAATATGAACATAAATCATGTTCTACTTTCATAAATATGGTATTTATAAATCATATCATTTATAATTATTAAAATAAAATCACAATAAAGCAAAATGGATGATTTCCTCTCACAGGTCTCTGAGGATTTATGAATAATTATTGAGATAAGTAATAATATATATGTATGAATAGCTTTTTATGTGTGTTTTATGAGAAATACAAGTCGACCAATAATATTTTAACGTTAGCTCGAATTAACCACACAGTTTAATGTGTTCCTTTATGTTAAGCTCAGTCTATAACCGAAGCAATGGCAATGAATATTTTTATATGGCATTTTTAATTACATGGCTCGTTTAATTACACGTAATTAAAACGAAGAATGCTGAAGAAAATCGCGCTGAAATATACCATTTTATGTTTTTTTAATATACTATATCATGTACGAATTAACATAAATATTTCGATTATATTTAAAATATATTCCATCAGTGTCGCTGTCTGAAAATAAACACATCCGTCTACGCAAGGGCTACTGAAAAATCATTCAGCGCTGCAAACTTTCAGTGTTGATATATTGCTATAAATATTTCCGAAAATATATTTATAGCAGCGCTGTAATAAAAATATGAATCTGTCTAAAAATTGAATTTATCAAGAATAACACATCTAAAAATATTTTTGTTTATAATTGTTATATAGTCAGTGCTCGACTTACGCGATTTTTACAAAAACGATCAACCGTTTGGACGCTACGCCGTACAGGCGCGAGAAATCGGTCTAACCACCAGCGCCACGCCGTACAGGTACGGGAACACTACTACGAGTTTATCTGAATAAATAATGGTGGCGTACGGTAAAATCCATATAATTGGCGTGGCGATTAAAGGGTTAACAGTCATTTAGTGGAAATGAGCAACGAAAAGACGATTTTTTTCAGAAAAAGAGGAATTAATTGAACAACCCAAGCAATTTGACACTGCTAAGATGGGTGAATATTTAAATATGATCCTGGATGGATTAGCTGTTCTCGAAGCTCAAGACTCTGATCCTGAACGATCTCAGAATTTATATATAGAGATCTATTTTACTTTAACCTATCCTTAGAAACATAATAATATTTTTTGATTAAATTTTATAATTTCCTCGACTTACGCGAAACCCTTCGGAACCGATTAATCGCGTAAGTCGAGAACTTACTGTATTAAATTCTCCCTAATAATATGCTGCAATGAATATTTGCCAAATATTATTCTCATTATTCACAAAAAAATTAAAAAGATTCAACTTAGGTATGTTTTTTGACAAATTGGATAATTTTATTCCCAATATTTCTATATATTCTGTAAATAATTGATTGAATAAGATTATTTTTAATAAGAAATTTTAAGAAGTCATACATCAAGATGTCTTAGATACTCATAGCATTACAAATAATGTATGCTTCATAGTTTTTTTGTATATATTTTGGATCAAACGATCGGCATTTATCATTTTTTTTATTCAAAGTTTTAATTTTATTGAAAAATTATGATTAATTAGGAGGCTAGAATCGATTCTTCATCAGTCTTCTACTCACTATTTATCAGAAATAATTAATAGTGATCCATCATCAATCATTCCGAACCTTTGAGACAGACAAAAGTAATTCTATATAAAAAAAATATTAAAATTTTGTATCTTTGCGAGATAAATTTGTAAATACACACTATATTTATTTTATTTTCCCAAAAAATTAAATAGATTCTAATAACACGAAACATTATATATAAATCTATATAAAATTTTACTGATAAAAAATATATTCCAATAAAAGCAAAAAAAAAAATCGTAATTGACATCGATGAATTCACATTTTACATATTCGTATTTTACACAAGAATGGTGTAACTTTACGAAACAAATTTTTCAGATAGTGGTTTTTGAATATCTATAGATAATAATAAAAAATTGGCAATGTCAACAATTCGATTCTAAGTACAATAGGGCTCTAAATTAAAATCAATTGACCATTACTGAATGTATACGAGATTAAATCCAAATAATAATATATGCGGCTGTATGGGTTCAATTGTCACAATTTTGTCGTTGAATCGATCGACTTATCCATGACGTATATTGACATGAATAGCCATATTGGATGTTTAGTTATTGTTGGCTGATGAAAAGGTTTTACGTGTTTTGATGCACATGGCAATATTTTACTTAGATTTTTTGATCAAGATGCCTTAGCCTCAGTATTCGCCTGACGTGGAATCTTGAGTCTTTTTCTTATTCGTGGAGATGAAAAATAACAAAATTTTGCTATTATTAATTGTATAAATAATAAGGATTTTAGAGAAAAACAAAATAAAATCACATATTTTTTAATGAAATCCCGTATATGCACATGTTTCATTACTGTGCAACAGTGTTTTATATTATCAGAAGTTTCAGTATCATGTTTCAGTGCAACACGATACAATTTTACAACAGTTATCTGCAAAACTACACGAGTCTAATTTGTCTGCATCACACATTTGTACGAGTGACAGTTACAAATAAATACGAATTAATTGCAACAGTGCGAA
This sequence comes from Philopotamus ludificatus, assembly GCA_022495035.1. Taxonomy (NCBI): domain Eukaryota; kingdom Metazoa; phylum Arthropoda; class Insecta; order Trichoptera; family Philopotamidae; genus Philopotamus; species Philopotamus ludificatus. The sequence goes on along the minus strand of JAGXCT010036489.1, from coordinate 3,282 downwards.
TTGTTTTTAATTGTTTGATTTGAGATCGGCAGTCGACCTTTTTTATTTTACTTTTTTGTAATAGAACGTACATAAAATGAACGAAGCAATGAGATAATTATGAAAAAAATGCCGTTTCTTTTGTAACAGCGTTCATTAAGTTCAGTCTCATGGGAATAGAGCGGCCCATTCCATACACTTTCACATTTCAATTCACCATTTTTCTGCGATTGTTCTCATACTCGAAAATTGTTACACTGAAAATGGCGATAATTTCGTAACGATCGTCCTACTCCGAACGTCTCTCGTAATAGATTTAAAGCTCAACAATGCGATAGACAAAGGATTATAGTGAATAATTTATTCCGATACAGTGCATTACTGTATCATCCGAAGCCTGGAGCTCATATGAATATATGTATTATAGCAAATTTATGAATAGCTCTTGCTAATATCATGCAAAATAACGGTGATCATGACGTCAACGTTTAGATCTGTTCTAAAAAAAATACGAACGGAGCCATATGAAGACGATCATTTCACAGCTAAAAAAATGCCAAATATTACATACATCTCTTCATATCCACTTATGCTTCAAACATATTCAAGACATACATCGTCGCCTCAATAAATCAACAGATGTAAATTATCTCGAGTGTTTTAAATATTTCGTCTCTATCGAGATTATTTACGAGTTTGTCGTAAAAAAAAATATATCGAGATGCTTAGGATTCTTTAAGCGTTAAAATATGTTTGGGTATAATCTAAATTAGGCCTATATAAGTGTATGACTCCTGTTTCAATGCGGGACGTGACTAAATCGAATGCATTGATAAAAATGGTCGTTTAACACTATTGTTTCTTATCTTGCATAACAAAACCATTAGGCAATGTTAGAGGCGCGTGCCATCGACGTATGTTTATCGTTGGTATTTTTGGACTTTTCATATCGGCTCTGATCAGAATGTTAGATTTGCATATTTAAATCAGGAGTTATCTATGAGATACGGATGTACATAAAATGATAATATAATATATTATATACATTTCGTAATCGATTTTATAACGCATTTGATCAGTTTAGTAATGCATAAAAAGAAATGAGATGGACGTCAATAAAGTTGTTATGTCCTAATTACAAATCGCATAGTAAACAAAATGGCGGATTCGCGCTTCATTTGTTTCGAAAAACATGTAAACATTCAACCGTCATATTTAAATATATAAACGCATTTCTATGATTAATTGTTAAAAATAAACGGCGTACAATTGCATGAATTATTTGAAATGATTTGATGCAAATCCCGATCCCAGATATATTATAGAGGAAAAAAGCCGTATTCAAAAAAATTCGCTTTGTTAATTACATTCGTGAGAAACCTGCAATAATTACACGGTGCACCATTATTAAGGTAATTGGGTTCAATGGAACCTCTCTTTAGAATGCTAAGACAAATATGAAACGTCAAGAATTACCTATTATCCGCAATTAATTCCAACTGGATTCGGCGTTCGGACGTTTTCACTACCGTTTCAAACGAATCGCAATTCGTTCGACACTATATTCATATCACTAGAACCACCACACTCGATCAAAACTCGATTTTCATAATGTAAGAGGCGATGTGTTTCGGCAAGGCATTGTTTCCCGTTCGCGCTTCATCCGCTCTCGAGGTGAAATGTAATTGAACTTTCTAAATTTGGCGACTAGGATATAATTTACGAAGCACGTGTCGCTTCGTTTGATGAAATCACATATTCGTAAGGTTTCGAGACGTTGAGAAGAGTGGCAGAGTTCCTGTTATCATTCCATGAAGCCGGTTAGCAAGTGTCACATGTAGTTTATGGGCCGGCACACCGGTTTTTACAGTATTTTATCATTTATTATTATTGTCGATATCACTCTTTGCACGCGTCTAGATTCGTAAATACGTTTCACAAAAACAATACTTTTGTTGGATGTTGTTTGTTTTGACAGTAGACTAAATCGGTAGACGTAGAGAGCGAGTGGCTCACGCGCGGATCGCTCGGCAGTCGAGAGAGAGCTGAAGCCAGCTCGAGTATCTGGAGCTGGTTGGTACTCGGCTCTACTATCGGTCTCGTGGCTACTATACTAACGGCTCGTACGCCTACCATGTGTGTGTATGTGCGTGTATACCTCGAACACACACCAGTATCCACTGTATTCGAGGTAGATACGTCTCGTCAGATTCGTAATGCTGAGAGAGTAATATAGAATTGTGTGAGATGGAGACAGAGTTGGAGATAGAATCGTAATCCGATATAAAATCCGGATTAAAAATGAAGAAACTTATTATTTTCTATGCCTAACTACGATTATATACGATAAAAAACAATATAAATCAATATGGTTATTGTATTTTAATACGTTAATATTGAAAAAGAAAAAAAAAACATGGCAATTAAATGTTTATTTTTTAAATAACTTGTATTAAATCTCAAACACATGATAAATGAAAATAAGTGAATTTATTTATTTATTTTGACTACGATTGATGGATGGCATAACAGATAGATTACAAAGCGCCAATTACCTATATAAAGTAAACAAAAATAACCAGTGTCAAACCACGACACTGGTTATTTTTTAAATACTATTTCAGTTAGAATTGAATTTGTATTATTTGTTTATGATTATTCATTCAATGAAGGATAGATGGCTTTAAATTAGTGAATTCCAACGCGCCAAAATACCTACATAAGTATTTTATAAAATATGCGAAGGTAATGGGGTCTCTTCCACCTATATACGCCGTGGCTAGTGTTATGAAGAATTCCCTGAATTCATAGTTTTCGTCGGACATCTATCCGACTACTATAGCTCAGCTCAATCGCAATAACTTACATTATCGAAATAATATGCATGTTACCTACAAGCCATGACACTAGTTAATGGATGAGTTAAAGAGTCTGACGTATTTGTTTTATAATACCGAATCCCAAAGTATGAGTTATCACTTATCTCTAAGTCCTAGATTATTCTTTGGGCAATAGTAGTTTCCAAGAAATAAGTATTTGGGAACAAAAATGTGCTAAGATAAAACGCATTTTTTGCCTCCAAATAAGCATTTTACGTTTATATAAATTACATATACAATTTCCACAAACTATTTCAATAATAATATTTGGTAAATATACACTAATCATGATATTGATGAAATATATCTTCGAAAAGGGAAGCTATATTAAATATTATTATTTATTTTATAATACAAAGCCAAATTATAAAAACTAAACTAAACTAAACAGTGGCCTTATAACCCTGGGGCGGGTCTTTGCCAC
>JAGXCT010036488.1:80214-109775 GCA_022495035.1 Philopotamus ludificatus | reverse complement strand
TATTATATATCTGACGTATCTTGACATTGATAGCCATATTGAATGCTTTATTTTGTCATATTTTGGTATAATCGGTCATTTTTTACTTGTAGAAAAAATTGAAAATGACATTTTTTTATTTAAAACAAAACAGTTATGACTGAGCCTCCGTATTCCCTAAAAAATATTATTTATGACTTCTTTTCATTCACAAAAATTAAAAACCATGAAGAAGCTTAGTTCCATACCAGAAATTGTATTATAAAAGTGCATTTAAGATTGAAAAAAAAACGCTATCAAAAGTTACAACAATATCTGATCTAAATCAATATTATTAAATAAATACAGGTTTTTTAAAGAAACAGAAAAATAATATTAAAATGCTATCAACCTCGTAGATAACAAATTAAGAAAACCAAAGAGGAGACTTGTATTTTATATATTTCTTTTTATCTTTTCTCAGCGTTTCGATTGTCATTTTGGAATAAAAATCGGCTTGTCTCCGAAATTAATTTATTAAATTTGTGCAAATATGAAGTATGTTCTAAAGCTTTTAGGTAAACTACTAAATTGCTCAATTTCTTTGCTCATCTTTGCTATTTTGGGATGCGTCCATAATCCATTTTATTGAATTTTCCTGATGCGCTTTCAATGTCTCTGTAGCAGAGAGATGAGAGTGTGGGCGATAATTTTTCAAATATCATATGTATGCTCAGACATGATCGGATATTTCAATACTTTACTTACAAACCATGAATAATAATAATTTTTTTAGTCCTTATAGAGAGGTGTTTTAATTAATTAACACGGTTTTTTTATGCATATGAAATCATATAATTAAATTATATATCTGAATAATTAGATGTGTATTAATGAATTGTAAGTACGATTGTTAATTGCTACTATTCATTAATAGTCTATTAGTTGTTTGAGCCAGTGATTTGGCTAAACGAAATGAGGTGGTTAATATGAATCAATCACTTATGAGCCACTCAGCATCCGATGCACGTCTGCACACAATTGTTAACACACGACTGCCAGCCGAATTAGTAACTGGAGCGAGTCGCACGTGTTGCCAGGTGATTGGCACCATCGGCACGCGGTCATCATCAAGCCGCGATCAATGAAGACAGCGAGACTAAACGCAAAATATTCTCCAATCAAAAACATGTAGAGAGCCACTGATCTAGATCGTATCCTTAGTTTTTGAGCGTCAGGCAAAGCTGCTCGTCTCATCTATTATTGAGGGGATTGCCCCATAAAGTTTGCCCTCACGTTTCATACGGTCTCGGGTATATTGGTGTCCGGACCCCTAGCAGGGGGTGATGGTGGGGGTTAGGGGTGGTACTGGACCCACTCCCGGTTTCTTGCGCCCCGGTCCGGAACTGTTAATGAAACAAAATCATAGGATCGCGCCGATTTGAATAGATTATTGAATAAGCAAGTGCATGATTTATGATTTAATGTAATGGTAGACCCCGTGTTGTGCATTGATTTTGTTAAAAATACATTTTCAATTAATATGGTGATTTTTTTTCATGACATACATGGCTTACAAAAAAGACCTCGGCGACACCGTCGTGCTGTCGACCTCAAACAGTCAACTGCAGCGAAACTCATTCTCGGTGTAATCAAAAAAGCTGTAATTACAAAACGCCGCATGCCATTTTTGTTCTTGCAATTTATTATCGAGTTCGGCATGAATATACGTAATATTTTGCAGGCTGTACGCCCCCGCTGCCACTTCTCTATTTTTCCGCCCTTGTTAATGAGGATCGGTTCGTCTTGAATTTTTCAGATGAATTACTGAAAAGGTTGGCGCGCTGAAACAATAGGGTGCTCCATTATGCAAACAGACAGAAGACAGCGAACATAAAGGCGAGACAGGGCTCGAGCGGTTTGATGTGTTTCTGGCTGGCTGGCAACTGAAAAAGAGCTGCAGCTCTCCCATGATTCAACATGACGTAACTACTTTTTTATTTTGTTTTTTTTATATACATTACATACTGGAAAATATATGAACTATGTAAATAATGTTACACTATGTGCTTATTACTTTAAAAAGCCATTTTGCACAGAAAACAGCTTTTATATAAAATAATATATCTTTAGGCGTTGTCTTTTTCATTTAAAAGTATACAACTATTTTTTACACGGTTTCTATGTTTCACCGAAATCCGTGTAAAAAGGGATTAAAAAAAATTAAGATTAGTTCCCTAAAACTTGTAAAATGTATAAAAAATCGTCTAAAAATTTTTTACTGTTTTGTGTTGTTAAATTTATTATTACAATTAGTTCCATACTTACAACGGCAAGTCGAAAATCATACAAAAAATATAAATAATGAGCATTAAAGGTATTTAGCTTGTTATTTACTGATGTAGTTTAATAAGGTGGCGTATCGTTGATGATCTATCATTGTTCAAGTATCAACTATCATATCATATAACTGATTTGAGAACGGACTTCTAGCCATGTCTTTTAGGACAATTTTTTGTGTTTTTTTTTCGTGTTTATCTAGTTCTTTCAACTTTATATTTCCCTCTTTAACTCTTTTCTTAAATCTAAATAATGTTTTGGTTTGTAAGTTCTTCAATGTCATATTTTAAAAATATAATTTATTGTCATTTAATTTAATTTAATATTTGATTTAATTGTTTTTGTTCCAGATTATTGTTCAACCAAATTAGTTATATCTTCTATTTACATGTCGTTTTAAGAGTTTGTTTCATACGTCCGATATCTTTGCGTCGTTATCCTTCTGAGATATTTTTTATTGCATGATAGATGATTACTTTTTATAAAATTCTTTCAATATATAAACTTCCTCTATTCTTGCGATTGCTTGGACAAAAGTAATTTTTAAATAATGCACTTTTAAGTTAGCAATCGACGTTAGAAATAACTCTGATTTATCGACGGTAGAATTGTGGCATAGAGAAACAATTAGTTCTTCCAGTTTTTTTTTGTCCAAAAGTAATTAATTACAGATTGTAATAAAAGATGAGGAAATCGAATGCATCGTTTAATTTGTACCATATTTCCACTATTTCTGTAAATATTTGACAAAAACTGTAATAAAAATATATTTTTGCAAATTTTCTCTTTATCGTAAGTATGGTCTAATTCGAAAACTGACTATTTAAAAATTAATTATCTACTTTTGTGTTTCTAATTTTATTGATATCTAGCCATACAAATCTGCAGATCCTATTGAAACTTTAAAACCTGTTCTAGGTTAGGATAAAGAAAAATGATAGCCCTTTAGAGAAGCCCGTCGAGCTTCTGCAACGTTCATAAGTGGAAAAAGGTAGGTGCCCATCCGTAAATTTTGATTAGCACTCAGCGACGCCACAGGCTCCACCGTAGTAGCTGCGATGCGAGATCGAAATGCATTGAATCCCGAAGAGATTTTCATGCATGAGGGTGTTGACTCAGAAAAAAGAATCGGAGATTGTGAATAACCAAGCCAGTAAATGAGAATCACATCTTGAGAAGTAGCGTTTAGCAAGAGAATCCCAAGCATCAAGTCATGCAACAATTCCCTTTTCAGCGATAAATAATTGTGAACTGGTTATATTCTATTAGCCAATCCGTTACAGCGGCTCGAAACCAATCGCGTCGTAAATTTTCACTCTTCGCAGACGATTTAAAAATACTTCGATCTGTTACTTCAGTGGAAGATTCCCTTTCGTTGCAGCTAGAAATTGGTTCTTTGCGCGATTGGGCAATATTAAATCGTATTCTATTAGGTATTGGAAAATACCAAACAATGACATTTTCTAACCTAGATCTTTAATTACAGACATTATAAGCAATCGTCTATTAAAGATCTTGGTAGTTTGTTTGATTCTAAGTTAAAATTTAGTTTATGAGATCATCAAGAATGCTGGACTTCGTCTTGAGAAATTCTCATCACATACGTGCAGTAATCTTTAGCGAGTGCTATATAATAAATTGGTTCAGAGCTTGCTTGAATCAGGTTCCATTATATGAGCGCCTTATGACGCCTCGAATTCCCTCAGATTAGAGAAGATACAGAATAAATTTCTTAGTTTAGATTCTACCCAAGTTTATACCCAACGCATGGGTACAGGGCTGCCTGGGGATTAAGCCTTCGAAAAAAGAAGGTAAATTTATCTGACAAAGCACTTCTTCAAGATGTTGGTTGGCGCAGAACATAACCCCCTTGTACTGTGCGAGTTGCCCTTATGGGCGCCACCTCACTGCCATCGAACTCGTTCGCGTGTGCTTTTTCTTCCGCCAAATGCGACGACAGGTGCTTTCAGAAACTCCTCAGTAACCAGAGCTATTACTCTGCTCAACCACTTGACCGATTATGTAGATATATTTGATGTTAAATATGGCCGTTTCATTTATATTTTATAATTCTTTTCTTTTATATATTTTTTTTTCAAGTTAGCATTGTGTTTTTATGCGTGATTGGCGACCTGGATTATTCTGTAATGCCAATCAGGCATTGTCTTCAAAATAATTCGCGTAAGTCTTTATTTTTTTGGAGAATTCTTGTGTATTAAATTTCATTTTAGTGCACGTTTATTGCGACAGTGATGTAAATTGTGATCTACTGAAAATATTATTAGTATAACCGAGAATAATACGGTGACTGGTATTCCCGGGATTATTTCGATTCGCACAACGATTTTCTTCAGAAATATGCAGGCGCGACAAGAAACATAATATGTCTGAATTATGGAAAAAGCCGTACAACTCCTAGGACGAACCGTTTGTTCTTGTCCTGGCGCTACACCATATGGCGTGACGTTCGCAGGGTCATCATCACTCATTGTCCGCGCGCGTTACGTCGCGGTCTGCAGCCACGGCCCATCGCACACAATCATAATAACAATAATAACCGGCGGCAATATCAGCACCGAAATGACGTATGTCCGGTCGAGGAAATTAATTCGCACTGTTTGCGAGTCGGGTCTTTCGCGGTTACGGAATTTCGTTTAGGGTAATGCAGATTCGGGTAAACAACACGGCTATTATTGCATCGGCGGAGCGCTAAACGACGTCGGTTTGAGGGGCCGCGGCCATTGTTGTCGCTTGCCGCGCCACTTGTGCTGCACATACGTCTTGTTTCCGCACAGAATGCCCCGAATAAATAAGTCATTTCGAGAAGAATGATGGTATCTCCGCGCGTATTCTCGGATGGATTCGGGTTGGCATTAATTTAATTGCCGCCAGTAGAAAATATCGTTGAGAACTCGGTTATAGTGGCACTTAATCCAAAATAATAAAATTATGCAGAAAGTTGGAATGGATCAAGATAATTTATAACAGATTCAATTTTTAACAGTAACTCTCTCTCCTACCCCGAGCAAAAAAATAATTTAATTATTGAACATTTGTTCATGAAGCCATCGAAATTATATAATTAATAAAACCATGAAAAATAAAATACGTATGACTTAATAAACAGTTTATTATTATACAACATTTAAAAAACACAAATATCTGTCATATTCTTTCATCCTTTTATATTACATGAATTTAATTAAATATATATTATATATATATAATCAAATGATGATGATATATATTAAATATAAAAATAAAGAAATGATTGCTAAAATTAAACCATATTTACCTCCTTTCAATAAAATCTATTTTACAAAACTTGAAAAAATATTAATTGTTAATTGTGATCACGTGTAAATTTAATTAGTCGCAAAATATTGAAACAAATAAATTATTTACGTATCTTAATGTAAACTTCATGTTTTATTATTTATTTTTATATAATAACGTGTACAGTAGATCTATTTTTGTATAATTCGTAACCAATGTTATTATTACCTAGCTCTCAATAAAATATCCAACTTATTCTATAAAACAATACGTATGGAAACAATTTGAATACAAAAATATGATGTAAAACTTTAAGACATTTTGGATGACAAATGGGATTCTAATATGGTCGAAAAATTGTGGTTCTTGTAAAAAATATGTCATCCATGTTTTCCTATCTTTTTACGATTATTTACCCCTTCAAAAACGTTGTTTTAGTCTTAATTAAATCAGTTAGAATTTTTTTTTGTATATGTATATGTATATATATTTGTATCATCATCATCATCATTTGCCAGTCACAAGGCTCTCACTCGCTGAGGGCATGGACCTTACCAAACTCTCGCATGGTAGTCGAGGCCAAAGGAACCTGAGTCTCACACGTGACGTGAGGGCTCCCCTTTCGTGTCCATACCGCGGGGACCCGAGCCGTCTTGGTATGCGGTTTTTAGTAAAGAGTTTCCCTCTCTTGGCCATTGCTGGCATTGGACGTACATCTTCTACCATGTTGGTATCGGATTTTACCCTCTCAACTGTGTCCAGGCAAGTAGGAGGGGGTTTGCCTCGGTATTCGTTTGTTCTCTTCTCTAAGGCGTTATCTGCTTTTAACGAGTCACGAGTGACGAGTAGCGAGCGACAACACACGCACACCTATATAGATATACACAGGCATACATATGCACATCTGCCCAAAATGAGTCTCAAGTAGCCGGTCGCAAGTGATTATTAGCCCTGTCGCGCAATAGCAATCCTTTCATCATGGAAAAGACCTCCTCAGAGAGAGATCCCCTAGAAAGAAGGAAGAGGAGCGAAAGTATCGAGACTAGACCGATTATTGGTCAACAGATTAGGGTATATGTATATATATATATTGCTTTTATTTACTGTTTAATATATGAGAGGAACCCTAAAGAAATTGTTTTCTCATATCTCTTTAAAATATAGTAATAAAAAATAATTTCCATCATTCTTAGAGTCCCATCCTGCTTGGAGTTTTTCGATTCATTTTTAGAAAAAACTTTCCGGTTTTGAATAGAAATACTTATTATATTTCGAAAACGTATTTCCCTTAAATGTGACCCTCTACTTTCGCACATAATTAGTTCCTGAAAATGATTGAATATTCAATAGTAAGTATGTAAAAGTAAAGATGTAGTAAAATCGAAAATTGTGCCACGAAATAAAAATTAAACTAATGATTAACCTTTACCACTCCGTGGGCCAGAAGTATTGGCAAATATCAATGAATATCTCTTTTAATAAATTTGTAAAAAAATATCATGAGAGTACCTCATAATTTCGGCTATAAGTGGACAGAGTGGAAAGGTTTAAATCAGACTTAGGGGTCAGAGAGTTTGATTCGGAGAAAGCCATTGCCTTTTTTAACTTATAAACGTGAACTATCCATTTTTCATCTCCAGTTACAATTTAGTGTAAAAGGTCAAATTATTTGTCTCGACAACAAAGAATTGCATGTGTTTCTCCAGATTCCCATTCTATTTGCTTTATCGATACGTTGCAAATGTGACTGTTAAAAGGACTTTGGAGATTCAAATCTTTGGGATGGTTAATCGAGGATCCGATTAAACCGTGGATCTTATGTCATCAGATTTGAGAAGATTGTTCAATCACATTTTAGATTTAATTTAAAATTTATCTATCTAATAGTGGCTTTTGCGTCATTTTCTATTTTACAATATTATAAATTTAATTACTCATAAATAATGCTAAAAATTAGTTCAAAACAAAAAAACTTCACCGTGTCTCGACACAATCTGCACTCATTATATACACAAGGTTATTAAATACGCGATTTCTTTCGGGTCCCCCAAACACTTATAGTTTACTCATATTTTTAATTGTCGCTTATTTATTTTACGAAGATGGATATAGCAAAAATATGAGTGTACAATACGAGCGTAAACATTTCCAAGGATATTGCAGAGTTCGTATTCAAGACATTTCGTATACAATTTCAAAGTAATATAAATCAATTAAATATGATTTGGATACAAGCATGGGTGGTCGTAAATAACACTATATCCTTTCGGCATTCGGCATGCAAAAATGCCGTTTGCAAAGAAAGGCCCCGGCCTGTGTTCGAACACTCAATTGATCAACGAGCCGGTCTCGTTCCTTTTGCGTATCGGACCGAGGCAGCGGGCATAGGCGAAGGACGACTCGTCCTGGCGAGGATCGAATCAGAAATTTATTTAATCCCTTTATTCAATACTAAATCATCATTAGGAGCGAAGGGTCGTCATTGTATGTATCGAAGCGTGATTTCTACAGCTTATTCTGTCGCTTTTTATTTTATTGTCATTTTTGTGGCATCCTGCTGTATGGCGAGACGAGGAATATTTAATAATGTATATCATCACGCCTCTGCTCTCGCATACCTATATCACGTCTGTGTATTATATTGCTATGAATTCAATTAATTATAACAAGGCGGCGTATATCCATCGATTCGATTGATCCATTTATATATATATTATTGAAATAAAAATTAAAAAATACATTAAAGATTCGTGAGATATTTCCCGGTGTCCGATCAGGTACAGTCAAATTATTAAACAAGAACTTGTCTTATGTATAAAGTATGAAAAATGAACGTATTCAAAGATTTTATTAAAATTTATTCGATGCATCCATTAATCACCCCCCACACTCATAATCCGTCTTCGAATCTTCCCCATTCGAATTCAATACCGATCATTGTTGATCGATAATATTTGATCTGAATGGACCCCGTATCCTTTTTTACTGACAAAAAAATATCAAAATATCCGGTAGTCGAGTCCGACAATGTGTTAAAATGATTAATGATTTGTTCGAGACATCCACTTTTTTTATGCGTACGAAAGGTCGACGTGTTCGAACGGAATTTCGCTACCGAATTATTGTGCATTTCGAATAATTATTTCGACTGTTCATCAATCACACATAGTACGGCAATACAGTTACATTTGAACCCTTTTTTTGAATTTTATTGATATGCTAAAATAGGGACTAGGATCGAGTCTGTGCATCGCGCCCCTTCGTTTGTATTTAGAACCAGACGTGAATGGAGAAGAATACGATATTAAGTCACGTATCGATTCTTGTGATGTAAAAAAGGCTAATGGATAAATCCTTTCTGATATTTTAAGCATAACCTGTTTTACTACTTGAAATATGCATTAAATTTTACGTCGAACACGGTTTTTTTCTATAATTTTATTATCAACTGACAAGAATGCAGCTGGCGACAGTAAATTTCGCGAGTTTCTTAAGCTTTGTTAAATGATTTCGAAAATACGAGAAACAGAATCATTTTTAAAAATATGTATTAACGCCAATGACGCTATTTTATCGAATTTTTTATTCCTGAATTCCCAGATATTCGTATCATTTAATGAGTTAAAAAAATTTAGTCGAAATTAATATGATAATAATTCAGTGTAATATTAAAAAATATTACACTGAAACATAAAATAAATATACTAAAAAAAGGTGTTTAATATTAAAAGTTTAATTTTATAAATCTTTAACGATCCATCACGGCGGCTCAGAACCAGCCGCGTCGTCCGAAGGGGGTCTATTTATATTGGAAAATAAACCCAAGCATTTTAAAAAAAAAGATTGTTCTAAAAATAAAAAGAGGAGGATCGAATCGGCAGTCGGTAATCAGCACATATCACTAGTACGTTTTACTCGCACTCGGCACATCGTACCGGATGCGAGCGAGAAATAATATCGGTCCCGTGGCTCAAGAATTGAATATTGTTGTTATTTTTTACCCAATCGCGGACAAATTTATTTATTTATTTATTTGACCACTATGGATCAATGGCATAATAGAAAGATTCCAAAACGCCATTCATCCATATAAAGATTTAATAAAGATTCGATAAATATTATAAAGACTAAAGATGAAAGAGGAATGAGTCTCTCACAATAATGTTCCCTCGAGTGTCAAACCACGACACAGATTGTTTTTTTAATATTATTTCGGTTGGATTAAAATTTATATTACTTGTTTTTTTATAATTCTTTATTCAACAAAGGATAGATGCCATTAAATAAATTAAATCCAACGCGCCAAACTACCAACGTAAATATGTTGAGGTAAATATGTGTAAACATGGAGAGGTTATAGGTCTATTCCTTTTACATACCCTCTGGCCAGTGTTATAAAGAATTCCCTGGATTCATAGTTTTTGTGTCAAGTTTATGACATGTAGGATTTATATTAAAAGAGTTATTCAAGAAAAATTGGGGTCCAAAATAGATCCCATCATCTAGGTTAAAAGCTTCTCTAAATTTTTTGCAAACGCTTTTTGCTAGCAAATTATTAACTTAAGTCTTAGATAATACTGATTTTAATCTTATGAACCTTTTTGAGTTTTTAGAAGAGAAATATTTTCAATTTAAGAGTCAAGTCTACTCTTTAAATCATGACAATTTTAACATTTCTCCGATTTTTCTATTAGGTTATTACCGAATGTTGTAGATTTTTTTTAACTTGTTTGTTATTTATATTTGTATATAGTATTTTATACGATTTTCTGATTTTATTATCAGTGCACTTTTTATTCAAAAATACTTTTCACTTGTAAGAAAAAAATAATCTCTCAAAAGATAATGAAATAATATATATAATGGAATCATGAGACATCGACGATCAAGACATTCTATATAATCATAGATCGCGTAACTTTATTAAACCGTCAAAATTAATTTAAAAACGAAAGCTTATTTTTAGGTATATAATAAAATAAAATTAATTAAAACCTGTAGATTTTATACATTCGTTAAGATATTAATGATTTAAAAATATATGTAACTTTTAAAACCATCGGAAGCATTTTAAAATAACTATTTGATATCCTCAAATCTATCGTATACTAAATTTACATAATAAGTTGACGAAAATAAGATTAAATGCGAATTAATCGTCATCACTGTCTCCAATAATAACATTTCGCAGATGTTCTTTATTTATGATTAGCCGAACGCGTCTGATTGTCATATGAAATGCTTAAAATCGCGGAAAAATAAAGGATTACTACATGTTGTTGACCGCGTTTTACCGAAATAACGTTTTATATCTTTCATTTTAAATATGTTATGCCAAAATAACATCGAGTTTAATTCTATAGATGTTTAATAAATAGTTTTTTTGTATAATTAATTTAACCCTTTGAATCAAACGTCTATAATAAATGCTAAACGATCCGATCGATTTGTCAAAAGTCACATTCGTCGCAGGAGAATCTATTCAACTATACATGGGAGAGATCAATTGATACATCAATTTTTTTAGAAAGCCACGATCCCACATTACATCGAAATCACAATTAATTACCCAATTAATAACACAATAAAAGAGAGACGAATTAATAGAACACAATGCGGCCATTGTCCGCAGGCTGCAAGACGTCGATCTATAGATCGTGTCGCGCCGCCCGAAACAATCGGAGTACACGACGCGACCGATCGCGGAGTGGGACGAAGACGCATGCGGCCATTTACGTGGATCTATTTATCCTTTTTTCCGTGGATCATTTGGTACAATACGAGCACAATCGGTGATCGATCGGTCGAACGAGAGAGACATCTCCGCGGGACGCCTGACAGGTGCGCTCCCTCGATCAATACGGGGATCGCGCTCTCGAATTTATTATCAAATCAGATTATGGCATAAATAATGAGATTTGTCGTTATTTATGGCGAGATTACGGCCATTTACCGATTTTTTTGATAGGTCAGATCGAGCTGAGATCCGGAATGTAAATCGATACTCGGATCTCATGAATCTAAATATGCAATTGAAACAATTCGCTACTAAAACGAGAAATAAATATATATTAATCTGAAATAACACATTTTTGCTAAGACTGGATAATCTTTAATTTAAAATCGATTTAAAAAAAATGTAGTAGAAGATAACTATTCGGGTTTCTTTATTTTTTCTCATGATTCAGTTGAGTCTACGCTTAGTTTTTGTACATTATTCAGGATGTCGATAGTCAAATATAATATTTTTTTTATTTTCCATAAAAAATAGTACTACAAGCCAATAAAACGATTAACTTAACATTGACGAAAAATGACTGACGCTAACTCTTAATATGTCTACAAATCAATTATTTCAAAAAAATATAACCTCCCAAAAAATTTATTGGAACAATATGAGACCTCGTAACCAGACCAAGATTAACCTCGAGACTAATATACGGAAGAATTCAGACTAAATTAAAAAAAAAACTTTAATATTGTTTGTGATATTTACCATGGAATGCAGAATTCTACTTAAAAACTATTTTTATGGAAAAGAGTCTACGAAAGGTTAATTAAAATCGGTTAATCACAAAGACACGAAAAATCTCATTAAGTTCGAAATGATATTTTTATTTATCGTTGAAAAAAGTTGTCAGTCTTAAAAAAAAAAATAGTTAACCAAAAATCTTTGAAAAATGTGATCACTGGTCCAAGACAATCTTGTGACTTTTTTTATTTATTTATTTATATTTACTTTCGAATGGTTTCTAACGAGAATTTGATCGCTAGTGTTGATCTTCATGTACGATGTTTATATATATATATATATTAATTTTGCTATCTTTAAAGTAGTTTTCATCGGATGAAACACATGTAAAGCGATTTTTCTAATTTTGAAGCATATTTGAAAAGCGATTTTCGATATGACAGTTGCCATTTTCATCGATCATTATCTATTCCCCTATAGTTGAAAAATCGTCATTTTTTATGTTTTCTTTAGTCCTTAAAAAATAATAAAAAATACCAAAGACATCAAATGATCAAATCTTTAAAAAAATATTCTAAAATTGTATTAAATAAAGCTTTTCAAAAACTCAATATCATCAATATGTCTGTGGAATAGTCTAACCCAGAGGTTCCTAATCGTTTTCGGTTTACGGCTGCCTTAAATACATCAGATTATTCCGCGGTTCCAATAAATATATGTTTTTGAAAATTTTTTAACCTTCTTGAGAAAAGCGAGCGCAAAAAAATTGCCGAATTGCTTAATTGAATATTTCGCAGCGCCCTTATGACGACACCGGGGCTCCCTGGGGAGCCGTGGCTCACACTTTAGGAATCACTGGTCTAACCCGTATACCCGGATACTGAATCAGATATAAGATACAAACCCAGTGAATATTTTTTTTAAATAAATTTCGCAAGCTTTCATGTGACTCATAAATTTAACTAAAAATGGTTAGACTGAAAAGGGTTAAATCACTAAATAATTATCATAAAAACATGTTGATTTGATTTATTATAATATATTTTTATATATCATTTGTTAATGTTTTTAATATTTCAATATATTGAAAAACTGTTAAAATATAAAAAAAACATTTTTTCAAAAATGCATTCATAAATTCTAATCTCAGTTTAAACTATTAAATATTGATTCGTATGAAATTAAATGAAAACAATTTATTTGGTGATCGGATGACATTGTTGCCGATTCTCGGTAAAGTGAGCGGAGAGCCTTAGCGCGATTAGCATTCAAGATGCATCGTCAAGATTTACGTTTTGTCAACACGGCGACCAACAAAGGGAGCACGTGCTGCGGTAAACGATATTTGTTTATGGCAACAGGCAACAAACAAACAAAAAAAAATTAAACAAAACATGGGAAGAGATCCGTGTCACAATACATCAGGAGGCATAATTGCCCTTATGGCTCGTGTGGCACATTTATTACGGCACTGTGTCATGTTAGAATCTTGATCTACAAGGATTTTATGAATCATCTCAATATGGATATTAATAATAATAATAATATATTAAAAAATATTTTTTTCGTAAACGGAGCATTTGCTATACGAGCTTAAAAGCTCAAGAATTTTAAACCAGAATATCTAGATGAATAAGCAATCGGTAAATTCATGCTCGCAGAGCTATTTTGAATAAAAAAATATTTTTGTGTATTATATTTAATTAGCAAACCGTTGCTGACTAATCGCAACAGTCAAAAAATAAATTAAATAAAAAATAAACGACATTCAAAAATTATTCAACCACAGCAATCAGATACCGACCGGTCCATAAATATCACATATTAAGTTACATTGAGAACAATAAAAAATTGCATATCGACCATGGTGTCGTGTCAAACACTGTCGGTTGTAGATGCGTCGTGCAGATAGTGCGGTTCGCTTTATTTAGTGGATGGCAATAATTGTAAATTGTCGGCCTGCGCAGAACAGGGGTCGGTGCGCGTGAGTAATTGCGCACAGTAATGAGAATACTGCATCTTACGAAAAATCAACAAAAAAAAAACCGTTAATAAGTAACCGCCGGGCAGTCTTTGACGCATAATCTGCGCTGAGCAAATACGAAAAATCAAAAAAAATCTGCAAATTACGATCGAGATTGGTCTGATGTACATTGCAAACACCTGCCCGATTAACGGAGAGTCAGACGTGGCACGAAAAACATCTCCTAATTGAATTATTCGACGTAAAAATGTCGTAAACATGAAAGATTTGTTAAAACAATAATAACCTGTTGCTGTTATCAGCCGACATCAGTCATAAAGAGAAGCAGTTGCATGTCGACTGCAGAGTGCGGGATGCTTCTTGGAAGTGCACTTCCATCGCCGAACCCTGACCCTCTGGATGCGTCGACGTGACCACGCAAACGGCCACCATTTACTACAATTTAATTTTAAATAATTAAAAACAATTTAAACATCATGAACATTTTTATTTTCAGAATGAATGAATGCTTTTGTATGTTTATCCATGTATGAGATCAAAAGTTTTTCTAGGACCACGACAACTTTAGGACTACTGAAATATCAATACATCTATATTTTTCGTGTATAAATCAGCAACACCGTGTCCAAGGACCGTGATCATGAACTGTACATGTACCTATTTCATCATCAACATCATCATCATATTCTAGCCACAATATTCTCACTCGCTGAGGGCATGTGCCTTACCAAACTCTCGAATGGCAGTCGAAGCCAAAGGAACCTAAGTCTCACACGTGACGTGAGGGCTCCCCTTTCGTGTTTATACCGCGAGGACCCAAGCCGTCTTGGTATGCGGTTTTTTGTAAAGAGTTTCCCTTCTCTTGACTATTGCTGGGATTGGACGTACACTTTCTACTATGTTGGTATCGCATTTTACCCTCTCGACTGTGTCCAGGCAAATAGGAGGGGGTTTATCTCGGTATTCGTTTGTTCTCTTCTCTAAGGTATTATCTGCTTATAACGAGTCACGAGTGACAAGTAGGGAGCGACCACACACACACACCTATATAGATATACACAGGCATACATATGCACATCTACCCAAAACGAGTCTCAAGTAACCGGTCGCAAGTGATTATTAGCCCTGTCTCGCAATAGCAATCATTTTATCATGGGAAAGACCTCCTCAGAGAAGGTTCCCTAGAGAAAAGGAAGAGGAGCGAAGTATCGAGACTAGACCGATTATTAGTCAACAGATTAGGGTTTTCCTTCCCAGGGTTTCCTATACTGTCTCTGTGGTGAGAAATCCGTTAGAGACCAATTTTGTATGCGCATAAGGATATGTGTACACATACATGTACATATTTTTGTGTGCATGAGTATTTATCAAAGATTGCTTGGGTTTTAGTCAACCTTATGCAGGATTATATTGACTATAATATAAAAGATTGTTTATAAGAGATGCTGACTATCAATTGTAATGGTATGGTAGATAGCTGTGTTTCATTTCCGATAAAATGTACCTATTTATTTAAATTATTTTCGGAATTCTTGTCTGAAGTTTTTACAATAAAGTCCGTTATAGCCTAGACTCAAACTGCTCCAAGGTGTGAACATTCTATCTTTTTCTGACCCTTTCTACATTGTCAGGTAAGACGATCTGTTTCAGACTTTTATTTCTTCTAGCATTATTACCATAGTAGCAAAATATCTTTATGGAATGTGTGATTAATCTATTTTAAAAATCAAGCTGATGTTAATCGATAGAAGCAGTTATTTATCCAGATCCGTTAATCTTTCGGATCTGGAGAGGGTTGAGAAATTTCTATACCTCGGGTCTCTCTACTTATGACAGAAATTGTCATGTCAAAGCTATCGACAATTTGGAAAAACAGGGGGATATCCTAAAAGACAAAAAAAGGTTTAGTGCATGGTCTGGTATTCTTCATTTAATATAATATAATATAAACGGTTTAGAAACCTGTACCATAAAGGTAAATATGAATAAAAAATTGACGCTATTATAATGTGGTGCTGACGACGCCTATTGAGTATGCGTTGGACTAAGAAAAAGATGAAGACATTCAATTATATGCCTCAAAATTGAATCTTGTGGCGTGTCGGTATCGGACGGGGTTGAGTACAATCATGATTTCGTAAAATCTACGGAACAATGAAGAGCCCGGGCCGCTATCCGTGCCGATTCGGTGCCCGTAGTACCCGATCAGACGGTAAATTAAATACGAATCAGCCCTAGCCACGTCCGATTATGATTCTTACAATCCGTGCGTAGACAGCTCAGCTCGCTCCCGTGCTTATGCCTGCGATCTGACCCGTATTTGAGAGCCCAGTTAACCCGGAAAACAACCATTGCAGTTACTTCCGATTAGAAGGCATTTAAATATTAATAAAACAATTCTTCGATACTTTGGTCATCTGCCTAGAAAAAATGATAGCCTGGAAAGGCTCCTCGTGCTTGGTATCGTACAATCCATGATACAATTGAAGACCACCACGGGCTCTACTGTAGTAGCTGCAATGCAATATGCGGAATACAGAGGATCCTGAAGAGCCACAATCAAGAAAATTCGGGTCATGAAACACTCACGAAGCCGAATTTAATTCACATTCTACTATTTAAGTACTTTTTTTTTACATTTTCCTAAATAAAAAGTGTTAATCGTAAACTAGAGCAAAAAATTTCAATGATATTCACAAATATATTGCTTTTTATTATATTTCTACTTCTAGAATATGGAAATTAGTAGTTGATAGCTTATTATTGATCATAATGTATCCTATTGAGACGTTTATCTTGCCTAATCTTCTTTAAGTTGAGCTATTTAAACGTATGAAAAGATATTAAGTGACCATAGGTTTCTCCAGAGAAAGGTGATAGCATTTGATGTGTTAACACCTCAATCATTAATTTGATAAAATCTTGAGATTTAAATAAACGACAATTATCTAACTTTTTAATTTAATTAAACACTGATAACTCCGGGTTGTCTTACTATACCAAGGTACGTTAGCTATTCCGCTCCAAAGTTCTTAAACAATTTGTGACTCGAAAGAAGAAATATGTCAGTTTTTTTTGACACAATATGATGACAAGTGTTATGGCATGTAACATGCATATTATTTCGATAATGTACGTCAACAACGACTAAGCTAAATTAGTAGTCGAAAATGTGTCCGACGAAACTATGAATTCAGTGAATACTTTATAATACTGGACAGTGGGCATGTAAGAAGAAGAAACCCATGTTTTATAAAAATAATCCAACTAAATTTTGGCAATTCTATGACATTTTTACACGGCTTTTACGTTTACGATCAAACACATTAAACGTTTGTGCAAGATACGAATACGGAGGTTAAGACATTTTAATAGTATTATTTTTAATCAAATATGAAAAAATTGCCGATCACGTTATAACTCATGAAATGTTTTGGACAGTTTACATAATATGCGGCCACCAATGTCAAGATGCGTCATAAACAAGTGTACCAATCCAACAACAAAAATTGATACAATTGGAATTCACAGTCTGTTTTTATTAAACCTTGGAGATTTGCTAAAGCCAAAATATATACATAAATACGACATTAAAAATATGTCCAATTGATCACTCATACGTATCAGGGTTAAGGTTTTTACATACACCACTATGAATAAATTGCAACTTCATATTTCATGCGAATCACGTATTTGCCATGCAATAAATATTTTTATTGTGTATCATATATTTAATGGTGGACTTTATTTTTGTTTCGAGTAAGTGGACGTATAATTTTATTTACGCAAACAATTTCGTTTCACCGATTTCCTCAGCAAATTGCCAGTTTTTCCGAAAAATAAAATAGTAAAAATGTTTAATAACGCAGTTGTTCGAATGGCCGACGTGGAAATAAATAGTAATCATATATTCTCGGTCGCGGGTCCAATTAATAAATGGGATAATTTCTTGATTCGTACTGTGCCAGAGACAAAGGCTCGCGGTAAATATTTCCACGCTTTTTGACATATGACACGTCGGCATAATTTATACGAAACAATCAGCGATAATGCCCGAAACAATATCAAATACAAGCACGTCCGTATTTAAAAGATGTGGAATCGTATCAGGGACGAACGAGAGCCGCGATCTTTATCAATATACACGGAATAAAGGAGACATTAAGGGGAATAACCAAAAAATGTAATTTTTTTCGAGCAAGACGCATAAAAAGTAATGGTCCATAACGCTACCTTATACAATTATCCGCGGTCTAAGTAATATTTTTATTGTCCGATTATTTCGTATATATATTTTTTTTGTTCACTTGCCATACATGTGTTTGAACAATGAAGAAAATGTACATAAAAAATAAATTATTTCGGCAGAGCGCCCCGCCCGCACTGTGTTAACAGCGTTTGACCTCAGCAATCATTATTTATCATTTTGGATTCAAATTAAATTTTACGCAAGGATGCCGTGTGTGTATGTATTTTTTCGTATTTTTCGACCCCGAATATTTAAATACAAAAGCGTTCGTTCACGGCATTATCCTATAAATATAATATGATATCCTTGTGACAAGCAAAGTTCTGGTCCTTTCCACAACTCGTAAAAGTCTACGACATTTTAACTCTACAATTATTATCATCACTGTACCGACAAAGGAGTCGAGATCCTGATAAGCTGCAGACTTTATTGTAGGCCTAACAATAATTTCGTATAATGTCCGTGAAGGAATCCTTCATAAATGCTTGTAGTATGGAAAATAAGCTGACTGACAAATTTCGACATTTTTACACGAATATTAAAAAATAATATTAAATCATTCAAATTTAATCTTGAGACAAGAATATAATTTGACGTCTCATTTATATTTATATCATATTAAATATCCGTACATAATATAAATTAACGCCTAGTTGAATTAATCTAGAAATATATTTTTAGCAACAGCTGATTACAAAACAAAATTTACCTAATACTTAGAAATATCTAAATAATAAGAGATGTAAAATGTATTTCATTTATAAAACTAACCTCATATATTTTTTATGAAACTAACCTCATATATTTCTGCAATTTCAACTCTCAGTACGTAGATCTTTTGTATTTTTTTTTCTACATTAAATTAAGATAGCGACATAAAATTTCGCGAGTTTTCTTTTTGACTGATTTTTCATATTCCAGTTTTTGATTAAATGTATTTTTTATATTTACTTATAAACTTCATCCATTTATCTGTCAAATATCATAATTTATATATAATCCTTGTGTCAAAAAAATATTGTTGTATTGTATCACTCGCGAAATTTAATGGTTCAGTTAGAACATTTGCATTTGGATTATTTTTTGAAGATTTTAATTTTAAAGACTAAAAAGTACTATATTCTTTCAAACAAAATAGAGCAAGGAAATTATTTGGTAAATATATTATTTTCTTGTATTTATTCTAAGCTCTAAGATAATTTAAGTTTAATTTACGATAAGAATTTTAGAGTTTTTTCAACTCCTTATAAGCAGAGAATATGATAGCTTTCAATAGATATTGATGTTTGGAAACGTAGAAGGCAAGAGAATAAGAGGAAATATCCTTCACGATAGTCCAACTAATTCAAATCAGAACCAAGCTGTAGCTTCGTAGCAGTTCTTTGCCCCAAGAGGGACCTGAAGAAAAACATCTAATGCATTGTTAGGTTTGATATGAGGATTCTAATGCTATTGCCATATATACTCTACTCTTTTTTGCCCTGTTTTGTAACAACACGGTCCACTAAGAACAAGACAAACTGTGCCGATGGAGTAACTTAGCTATGCCGATGAGGTATATTAGGGACTCCAAGTTTTTATAAAAAAATTATACGTCATAAACTTTTTATATTTATCTAAAGAATAAATATTAAAAATAATCACTGACCTTTATTGTCTGCAGAGAGGGAGAGAGCTCCGTCTACGGCGAGACATCGCCGAGACCGTTGTCATTTACACGTTATATTGATAGTTAAAAAATGCAAAATATCCACCAAATCATAAAGAATATCGTAAATAACTATTTTTATTTTTAGAATAATACATTTCAAAAAAAAGTTATTGATGAAGAATTAAACAATATGTTGATTTGATTGGGGTATCTGAGAGACCCCCTTCGGACGTCGCCGTTGATTTCGAGCCGCCGTGGTAGATGTATTAACTAAGAATTACTATAATACGCAAGGGCTTGCAATTTGGTAACGAGCTTTAAAAGTTAATAATACTCGTAGATTTATATGGCTGTATTTCAACAAATGAAAACAACTTGGGAAAAAAACATAGAAGTGGATGAGAGATTTCCTAATAATAAGAAAATCAACAGTAATACAGTAATTTTACAGAATAATATTTTCCATAATTTATTTATCGGATTTTCATACCACAATGTTTATGTAATTTTTACATAATTTTCTATACCACAATGTTTTTCTTATAAAAATAATACAATTACTGAATTTCTAAATTTTTTGTGAGTTCTATGACAATTTACCCGGTTTTTTTATTCATCTTGAGAATCAAACACATTAATGATTTGCATCGAACTTTTGTGCAAGTTCTCGTAATAGTTTAGAATTTATAAATTACTAAGATTGGACATTAACAATTGAAGAAAGATATCTGCAAGCTAATTTATTTTTAAGACTTATCCCTAATAGGTTTTTCTAAAAAATTGTCAATGAACAGTACGCTCTTTACCATCATATTTAAGTTCTATGGAACCTTAAGCTGCTTTACCCCCTATTTTGTAGCCAAATAAATATTGCTCGTATTTGCTTCTTGTCCATTTACAGAATCTCATATCTTTGGGATGACTTCATATGCTCGTACATAATATAATAAATAATAAAAATATAAGTAGCCATCCGTCAGGCCGTCAAAAGAATATCACGTACCGAATACGTTATGGGCTTAATCAAATTTCACCGGGCCGAGTTCGTAAATTCAAATATTGTGACATTATTTTCGTGTTGATTTTCCAGGTATTTTTCCCTGCAATCGTCGGCCAGCATCTGATATCAGTGCGGCGGGACGTATAACGTTTCAAGACGGGCCGGTTCTGGGAAACGCGCGATACATCACATTTGTATAAATTTTAATAAAACTGGAATATTCACAGTCGAATCAGTGGAAATCATCGGGGACACGTATGCGACGGATGCGCGCGCGCATCTCCGCCGCGGCCCCGGCTCCGATCTGCTCTCGTGATTTATCGCGTGTACCGAAAATAATGGACGGTGACGTCACGCCGGATCATTTCTGTGGAAGCTAATAAAATTAATTCAGAGTCTCATCATAAAGGCGGTAGATTTTGTTTTCAAATTTATTTCTTCATTTTTTTAACGAACATCTATGGCCCTATTAAATTATCTCGTTATAATGAAGCGCGTCGTCATTTGCATACGTGTGTACTATATTTTATTTGTTTTAATCCTAATGCATATTATTTTGACATATACTATATCATAAAATATAGACCAAATACTAATAATAGAAATAAACAAATTAAAATAAAATCGTATACTCATTCTCCTAGATAAGCTTTTACTATCCAATACATGTTTAGTTTAAATTAATTCTATGAATGATTAATTCGAAATAGTCAAACGAACTTTACACATCTCACATTTTCTTATCTCGTGCCCTTTATCGTGGTCTTAAAAATATAATTTCTGCTTTACCAAGATTAAAAGAAATAAAAAGAACTCATGACATTTTCCCCCTCAAATTCTCATAAAATGAGCTGCGATTTATCGGAAAAAATATCATACAGAGACTTAAGAATAGTGTTAGATAAAATCATAGGTGGCTATATATCAATCAAAGATGTTGAATCCGTAAAAGCAAGGAATGCAACCAATTTTAGGAAAAAAATCTGCACTCGAAACAAAAACCGATATTTTTTAATTGAACCGTAATGAAAACCAAAACGAAAAAATAATGGTTCGAAGCCTCTTTATCAAACATAAATATTATTTTGATTGTGTGGATTCTTTTCATAGATAAAAATATCGGCTTTCGGCCAATTATTCAAATAATTTCACATTGCAGCTTTTTCTATTAGGCAAAGTTGTCAGTCAGACTTACTGAGGGTTATTTTTTTAATACCTGCTTTTCTCAGAGCTTTTACCCATTTAGATGGCTTACAAAAAAAATAACTATAAAGATATTTCGTCAATTTTGAATAGTTGATCTACTTCTATTCTTTCTTTGAATAAATTTCTTGTATGAAAATAATTGTTCACATTTCTAATTTGATCCAAACGCATAAAAAATGGCAAAACTATTTTTTTTATGATCGAAACATCTTAATATTATGATAAGATGTTTATCATATATTAACATAAATTTTAAGGTATTCAAATTGCTGCAAATTCATAATATAATATTTTCTAGAACTGTAGTGAATCATTTGAAATTATCATATGGACTACAGCCCATGTTAATTTTGTTTAATTGATTTCTAAATTATAATTAGATAAATTATTCTACACATCTTGGTTTTCAATTTTCTATATTATCCAAAGTCAGCCAAAACAAGTGTCAATAATATACATATTTTGAACAAATTGAAGATACACTCTGGTTTACGTCAATATCCTAATATTAATTGACTCCAATAACTAATAGACACCTCATTCCTCCTAGATTCATACTTGAATCAATCAATATTAAATCTCTTTTAATGCTATCTCGACTACCTTTAAGTAATTTATAAATTTTGCCACTAATATAAAATAGAAAATCATATTTCCATTGATCCGATTTTCCTTATCCAGCGTCTTTATGTCATAAACTATTAGCTTTAGATAATATTACCAAATTTAGAGACAAATTAATCGATATGAAAGATAAAAAGGCGACTTAAGTCCAAGTCACAATAAATAGTCTGGAAATTTACCCTAATTTCGACTGTTTCGAGTTGAAGTCTGTATTATAGACTACATAAATTAAAAGTCAATAGCGTAATATCGTTTTTGTAATATTCAGAAAAAAAAGTCTAATCGAAATAATTATAAATATTAGACTCACCGAATCCAGTTCTCCCAGCTAGGCTTTATTCCTACCTTTGCGTCGTTATGAGCTCTCTTCCACTGGCCATATTCTATACAAAAAAATTATACATAAGTACTGAAACGTATATTATGATACACATTTGAGTGTTGTTTAACTGCTAGACCTACCTCTGCATGTAGTCGCCAGGAGCTGATTCTCCGTCACTCTAGGAAGTCCATCTCTATCCAAAACTATTGGCTGCACTTCACAGACACGAAAAACTCACAAATTTTCACACGTCAAAGACAACCGTTAATATTCTGATAATAATAAATGAAAAGCAATAAATTATTCTTCTTTTATTTTTTTGCTTAGTAACCATTTATTTATCTTATGTGATATTCACAAAATATATGCATTAATTATTTTATGAAAAACGACCGTAATTTGGACAGTACTCAGACAAGAATAGTTCATCAAGACTAGTATGTGACTCAAATATGACCGAACGAGTCGTCAAAAATAACGTATTTATACATTTTTAATATTTATTTATAACTGTGCATCCCCGATCTGGATTTTAGTGCTCTGCAGAATAATCTATTCAAGCAGTCATTATAAATAATAATTATACATTTTCTTAATTCATTCAATATTCACAAATCTGCACTCCGTCCCTCAAATTACGCATAAATAAATAAAAATATATAATTTTACTTCTTTTTTTTTAATTTTGACGCGCAAAAAATAACGCCCCCGATAAATTTGTCTTAAATAATGCACGGCAAACAAGGGGGTGGCAAAAGCAAACAGATTAATTTTTCCTGCTACTTTTTTTCGACACCAAAGTTCTTTTCTTGTCCTTATGCAACCCTATCTGTTAGTTGCAACCCTTTGTTTCAAGGTCCAGACAAAACGTTATTAATGTAACGCAAGTGCTTAATCGTATTTATTGAGGCTTAATCTTCCCCTATCGGACGAGCTACCCTTCCATAAAAACGAATCTCATATCGAAATATATCTCGAAAAATATATAAAACAAATAAGTGTGCAAGAAATTTCTGTATATATATATATAATATTATTACGCTTATATATATTTTTTGCATAATTAAAATATGTTGTAATCTCTTTGAAATCGTTAATCAACTGTCACTTTCCATTTAAAGGGGTAGAATAAAAAAGTCTTGCTAATCTTTATTTTTTTTTACAACCGATGGGGGCGGGGCACTTATCCACCGTATTTTATTTGCAACAAGAAATACGCTCGTCGTTAAATATATATAAATATATTTTTTTAATGAATGATTTTCATATATTTTTGTTTCATTCATTTTATTGGCACAAAAAAATCGGAAACGCAATAAATAATTCAACACCCTTTGGATATTTCGTCACTGGGCCCTTGCGCCATAACCGAAGCCCGTTGTGTCGTTTTCCTTTCATTTATGATATTTCATTTCTTAGAAATGGCGGAATATTAATTTATTTGTTTTTTATTTCACTTCTTTCATTCTGGTCCCCACCCCACGGCTATTTGCTTTTGCGTACTTTTCCATTTTTATTTTATTTTTTTCACCCCCCCCCCACATTTTAACCCCCTGGAAAGCCTCAAACCACCGGATTTTTCTATAGATGGAAGCAACGGGTGAGATTCGATGGGGGGGTTGAACGGGGGGTGGGCCATATCACCCGTTCGGCAAACTCCAATTTTAAATAATTTATTTTCTCATTATTCTGCTACAATAAGAAAAGGGTTACACAACAATCGGGAACACTGTCATTGTATTTGTTTGTCCTGTCCCTTGTGCTACATGTGCTCTCAACATGTGTATACATTTTAAAATAAATTCGCATAGTTTCGCATATATTAATATGAAATAAATACTAATATATATTTTATGAGCGTTTTTTAATGAATTATTTTTAGATGTGATTAGTATAATCATGTGGAAATAATTAATTGCGAAACGTTTGAGAAATTTTCTGATAAAGAATAGATATTTTTCAAAGTGCGTGTGCCTCGTATTGGGGAAAGGGGTGCTCTTTGGGGTGGGTCCACCCCCTTGCTTTTATGATATCGTTTTTTCTTATTATTTTTTAATTATTAATCGTAAAGAAACATATTTCTTGATTCACAGAAGGGAGAGAGAGGCTTATACTTGAATTGTTTGCTTTTAATTATATTTTTTTTTCGCTCTCAAACTGTTGGCGGCCGTTAGTTAAATACGAATATATTTTACCCCTTGGTGACATTTTGAATTGACAAATTTGGCGAAATATATTTTTTTTAGCGTTGCCTAATGAAAAATAATCCAGTATTGAACGATAAAAAAAATAATTCAATTCTCAATAGTTGTCAAACACTCTATATTTTCATCTTAACGAGCACTCCACTCGATGTCTGAGTTAAAGGGTTGTTCACGTTGATTTTAAATTGGCAAAACTTCAAAATGAATGACATCCAGATACTCATCTATTTTTTTATTTTATCATATACACTATCGTGTCTGATATAAATATATAATCCATATTACAAACAATATATCTTTTTAAAAAAATATCTTGGGTACTTTATTGTAATCAATATTTAGTCGATCCCCTTTCTTGTTCAAAAGTGCCTTAACCTTTTCTACTCCGTGGATCAGACGTATTTGCCTTGTATAATCGGATATCAAATCAAATCTTATAGATGTTTTTTATTATTTTTTTCAATGATATCTTTTTTAATAAATTTATAAAAAAATATATTGAGAGTAACTCATAGAGTCTTGTCACTCATTTCTTGTAATTGATAATACGTTTTTCTGTATTTAAAATTCCATCACAGAATATTAATTCTGATCTTTATCTATGCCAAATTCAATCTCATACCATCTCACTTATTATTTAATATTATATTACCCGAAGCGGATATTTTCCACCTGGAGGTCACTTCGCGATCTCCGCCAGTCCTGCGCTTCTTCTATACACTTCCCTAGCACCAGCAAAGACGCGTCCGTCTCAACCCTGAGGCCAAGATTGCGATGGTTGTCCTCCAGGTTAACTAGGATCATATCTTCAATACGAGTCAGGTCGCTAGCCATAAGCCTGAGAGTTGAGGTGTCAACGCGCGAATTGTAACAATAATAATCGGATATGGCTGAAGCCAATTCGTTTTTAATTTACCGTCTGATCTACGGGCATCTCCGATATCATATCCGAATTAGAACAGAAAACGGTCTGGGCTCCACATAGTTCCGTAAAATCTACGGAATAATGATTATCCCAAACCGCGACCGTAAATCCAAATTTCTCTGTTCTTTAGAAAAAACCGTAGAACGACTTTACGACCAAATTCATCCACTATCACGTAATCTTAGCAGTATCGACTTTCGTCAGAAAAAAATATGTGTTTCTAAGTCTTCAGTATTACTTTTTAACAGTTGAGCTCAAATATATCGGCTTTATTTCTATAACTTAGTCAATAGAGGTTATATTTACATCTCTTTTGTGAAACCTAACACTATGGAGATGCTTTTGCACTATTTTTAATTATCTACGGATCACTATTTGTACTAATAATCTTTTTTTTTCTATCTGAGGGTATTATAATTCTTTTCAACTAAACAATTATTCTATTTACGGTCGATATTTATTTTTTATTTTTTTATTTACCGAAACGGGTTAGAAAGCCGTCATGTATGTCCGCCTGAAGGACCACGCGATCTCCATCGGTCCTGGGCTTCCTTTAACCACCACTCCAGTACCAGCAGAGGCACGTCCGAGTTAAACCTGATGCCAGGACTCTGACTGTCGTCCTCCAGGTTATCTAGACTCTCCGAATACGGGTTAAGTCGCCAGTCATAAACCCGAGAGTTGAACTGTTGACGCACGGATTGTAACAATAATTATCGGACGAGGCTAGGGTCACTTCGTGTTTAATTTACGGTCTGATCGAGTGCTACAGACACCTCTTGTAGAATCCACGTCATTGAATTGGCACGGATAGCGGCCTAGACTCATAGTCTCGTAGAATCCACGAAATCCACGTCCGATACCGACACGCGACAAAACTCGATGTTTATTGAGACATCGCATTGCTTGCCTGGTATATTGATCACGTATGGAGTTCCAAATCTCAAGCGATCCTGGTATCCAGGACCATTCGGAAATGCAAGTGATTAATAATTTTCACTGTGCAAGGGTCCTGGCTACATAAAACAATTGTTCCAATGCCTGTAATGTTGGAGAGAGAGTCACCAGACAGATTTGAAGTCACAGACCCAATTTTTTTAAGCGCGTATATTTATTTCTGACATCCTATTGTATTTTTATAGCTCTCTGTAATCGGAGCATAATTAATGAGCGTCGAAAAAAGAAATGGCGCGAAAAAATTTCGCGCATTTTTCTCCCCGACCGAATAAATCTATCGCGGAAAGTTAATAACGCATTTTTGCATCGACGAAAGAAAAGCTCGCCACCAGAAGAGTTATGGTGTTTAAAAATTGAAACGTAAATCACAATCTTCACCGTTAATTAATTCCCCAACGGCCCCCGATTCCGTAGCGGGGGGATCTGCTCGATTACAAAGTCGGGACCAACTTTAAAATTAAATTTTATGTATCATCCTGCATCCTTTGACGGAGTGCTACCGATTCGAATCCGATTGGAGTATGTCCACTTCAATTATTCGAAGATGCGACGTGGATTGTCATTGGTCATGATTTCGATAACTCTCCCCGCATGGGGTTAAAACGCGGCGCTGCACTAAAGGGTTAAATACGTATAAAATCCAATTTTAATATCGATTTTTTTCGAGGGTCATCATCATCGAATCTACATCATCACGCATCCTTTATTGATCTGAATTCTAATCAAATTTATATAGCGTAAAAAATGGATTCAGGTATTTGGATCATTCGGATCGTGATGATTTTTTTTATCGTTTAATTTTATCGGGCGACATATGGTAACCTCGCACTATTGTCATCAGCTGTTGAACTCTGAGTTCTGTGTTCATTATAAAAAATAAATTCAATTCGATGGAATCGCACAAATTGGTAAATTTCACAAATCGACCGTATCGCCAAACAACGGGGCCGACTCCGATATCCAATCGCCGGCTCCGATAAAAGTCATCGAAAGAGTTAATTTATCATGTAATAAATTTTCAAATAATATCCACACATGACAATGAATTCTTTTCGAATGGCCGCGAATCGATTCGACTCAGTCAATTGGGTATACCATGGCGGTGGCCGCGGATCCATCTCTTCACTTCCGAAACCACCAAATTGATTTCGATCAAACGAACAGTGGGAGGCTCTGCTCTTTTGTGTGGCCACATATTTTCGTATACACATTTATTACGAATAACATATAATACCGACGTATCGACTATAATATTCCATCGGAAAAAAATATAATAAATAAACGAGTTTTGTATCACCTGTTTGCAATCGATACCTAATTCGAAGCAAATTAACATAATATGTTAATCAACAGATGATGCGTTTTATTCAAATCCATAATATACGATCATAATCTATATTATTTTATAAATAAGAAAATATATTATAAATATTTTCTGACGTTTAATGAAATATTAAATATTTGTATGAAAAAATATATTCATTTGTTGTTGTTTTCTGACAAAAAGCACATCCGTTAACGTAAAGCTGAAAAATCATCCATAGCAAAAAATCAGTGATGATATAGTGCCGTTAATATTTTGTATAAAATTACTATCTTGTTGAGAAAATGACTTCCAAATTTGCTTTCTTGATGATTATGTTTGTTGTTTTTATTTTCTTCCATAACTGTGTTAGGAAAAAAATCTTTATAAAAAATTTGGTTCAAACTATGTAAATGCGTTATTAAGAAATTGTGTAGATTTTGTAATTATTCATCACATTCCAGTGTTTTTCACTAATATTTTTTTGATATTACACACCTGATTCTAAAGAAACGACAGCACTAGTGCTATTAGTGCATATTTTATTTGAAGCAGTTATTTTTTTCTCAGAGTTTAATAAATATAAAAATTTAGGAATTTTTAAGCGTTGAAGTGGAACATGGCATATATAAGGTTGAGAAGCATTGCTTTAGATTATCCATTAAAGCATTCTACATCTCCCAATATAATCATTTTACCTTCAAAAATCAATCCTCAGCAATTAAATCAAGAAAAAGAAAAACTCACCATTTCTAACATCCCCTGTCTCACAAATTACATAGTTATTATTGAAATATTTTAAAATAAAATGTAAATTCTGTGTATCCATCCACATAATGTCAAAATATCTAACTCTGTAGTATTTGGCCTAATAAAAAAGAAAAAAAATGCCGCTTCATAAATATGAACATGTGGCTTTATTTGTTAATATTGTAAAATAAGGTGCCATGGATTCGGATGGATTTAGAGGTAGACGAAACGAGATACAAATTCGAGGGATATCACCATCCATTTATTGTGGATGGCAGAGTCGGCCTAGCTAAACCAGTGATTACAGATTGACTTATTTGGCTGTTAGAACTTATATAGA
>JAGXCT010036488.1:33209-68997 GCA_022495035.1 Philopotamus ludificatus | reverse complement strand
GCGCCACCTCACTACCATCGAGCTCATTCACGTGTGCTTTTTCTTCCGCCAAATGCGAGGACAGGTGCTTTCAGATACTCCTCGGTAACCAGAGCTATTACTCTGCCCTACCACTTGGCCGATTATGTAGATATATTTTATGTTAAATATCGCCGTTTCGATATTTTACAATTCTTTTCTTTTCTATATTTTTTTTCAAGTTATGATTGTGTTTTTATGCGTGATTGGCGACTTGGATTATTTTGTAATGCCAATCACGCATTGTCTTTATGAAAAATAAATATTAAATTTTGCTCGAACATATATGTATGCAGGTATACGCATACATAGAGGAGTTAGACGAGGAGTTACTGTATATTGCATCAGGTGTTAAATGGGGGTCTTGTGGGGTGGTTCGGGTCATGTTGACCCTTTGAGCGCATTGTCGCCGAACGGGTCATCGTTATTGTTATTGGCGCAATCAACCGCGGATGACCGGCCACGTGACCATAACACGACAAGTCGATTTATTTGGCAGGGTTCCCACACCTGTAGGGAAGGAAGGTCGCCTTGTCGCACTCGACACGGGCCCTTCGACCGCGCACAGTGGCGGCGCACGCCCAACAATGGTATCCCGTTTCAGATTAATTTTTAGCACGCTCGCCATTTTTTTTTATTCGCGTCGTTGATAAATCAATGAATGTCGCGTCGTAAAAATTAAAAATTGAATTATTAAACGCGACGTTCGTATTAAATTTCATTCAATATTTATTGCGATATTTGTTACGCGATCGGTGTTTTAATCGTCGGGCCGCGAGCCGCCACTGGATTGGATCCTCGTCATGTTCGACCATAAATAAGGTAAAGGAACACTCTCGCAACACTGATGTATTACAGTTTTTAGATAAATAATTCGTACACGGGTGTGTTATTGAAGAGAGCCATTTGTATGGCGGGGTCGGTGGGCGAGCTGGCGCTCGTTTGTTTGGATTCCAATCGCATTACTTGCCAATTAGTCAAATCGAAGGGTTTGCATTATTTATGCACGTGTGTGTATATGAGGATGTGGTCAAATTAGTCGTGATCAAATGATCGTGTCACTGTGCTCGACCGGGTATTCGGTATCGCATCGTCTTTATCATCGATGACGGTCAATTTGTTGGCTGTTGAATGGTTCACCATTCTTTTTGATTCACAATGCTCATTTTTTAAATTATATTAATTGTATTACATTAGATTAAATGATGTTGACCGAACATCAAATGCAATAAAATCGGGTAATATAAAATAATGATCATAACTTCGATATAAACCATTAAAATACTATAAAATTTATGTATTTTTTTATTATAGTGTTAATTGAGTCATTCCGTATCGATAGCATGTTCTTACAGTAGAAAATCGCAAACTAATTTTGAAAGTGGTATAATTCACGAGTCTATGACAATTAATACAGAGTTACAAATTCAATAAGATCAACTAAATAAAATTCATTATATCAGAGAAACTATTTAATTTTTTATCAGGATTTATTATTCCTGATATTTTTCTTCAAAACTAATAATCTTCTCTAATTAAATACAGATTTAGTGAAACGTTCGTCGTTTTAAGTCGTGAAGCGATTAAATATCATTATTGTTATTATTATTACTTTTTATATAAATTATTAATCCACTTTCCCATATTTATGAGGAACGTGACCATGTGCATGATTCCTCTTATGAAAGACCTTGGATACTTTAATTATATATTATTTGCATATGAAAAAAATGATGAAAATCTTTCAGAAATTGGGAATTTATCTATAATAAACATTACCCATCATCACCAATATGTAGTACATATACCTAGTATATTAAATAAAATAGGGAATTCTTTGAGGGTTTTTTGATAATCTTTAACATCAAGATCCTCTTAGATAAATTTTGTGCCGACGTGAGTTATCCTTGTTTCACATTTAGGTCACAACTTTTATATTTTTAGGACTTTTCTCGATTGCATAAATATTTTTTGTAAATATATTAAATCAGTGGTGACGAACCTTTTTACGCACGCGTGCCTTATTATTTATTTATTTAAATGACTTCTATCAGCAATTATGCTATAATTAGTTTTTTGGTGATGGTATCATTCTTTGACTGATAAAAAAATTGAATCTGTAAATCGTTCTCGTGCTAGCTAAATTATAGCCCTAGATTTGCCACCACTATCTCAAGTCATAGCTGAAAAATAACCATTAAAATCTCTTTAAAAAATTCTAATACCAAAATGAGTCGTACCACCACGGTATGGACGTAAAAGGAGAGTCACTTTAGAGCCAAACGCTTTGCGAGTGAGTGTCTCGTGGCTGGCAACTAATGATGATGTATCAATATAAAATGTATATCAACAAAACAATGCAAAAATATGTACATGTTGGTGTACACATATCCTTGTGTGCATAAACAAATCTGGTCTCTAACGGATTTCTCACCACAGAGACAGTATACTCTGGGAAGGAAAACCCTAATCTGTTGACCAACAATTGGTCTAGTCTCGATACTTTCGCTCCTCTTCCTTCTTTCTAGGGGATCCCTCTCTGAGGAGGTCTTTCCCATGATGAAAGGATTGCTATTTTGCGACAGGGCTAATAATCACTTGCGACCGGCTACTTGAGACTCGTTTTGGGCAGATGTGCGTATGTAACCCTGTGTATATCTATATAGGTGTGGGTGTGTGTGGTCGCTCGCTACTTGTCACTCGTGACTCGTTAAAAGCAGATAACGCCTTAGAGAAGAAAACAAACGAATACCGAGAAAAACCCCCTCCTACTTGCCTGGACACAGTCGAGAGGGTAAAATCCAATACCAACATGGTAGAAGATGTACGTCTAATGCCAGCAATGGCCATGAGAGGGAAACTCTTTACAAAAAACCGCAT
Source organism: Philopotamus ludificatus (assembly GCA_022495035.1). NCBI lineage: Eukaryota > Metazoa > Arthropoda > Insecta > Trichoptera > Philopotamidae > Philopotamus > Philopotamus ludificatus. The sequence continues at coordinate 66,099 of JAGXCT010036488.1, read as the reverse complement.
ACCAAGACGGTTCGGGTCCCCGCGGTATGGACACGAAAGGGGAGCCCTCACGTCACGTATGAGGCTCAGGTTTCTTTCCTCGACTACCATGCGAGAGTTTGGTAAGGCCCATGCCCTCAGCGAGTGAGAGCTCTTTGGCTGGCAAATGATGATGATGATGAAAGTTGTAGGGAGTTATAAAAATACGAATGTTTAATAAAAATCTGGTTACCCGCCTCTACTCCAATTTATGTATGACGCGATTTCGTGTTCCCCGATCTAAATGTGATAATGGTCCAATGCCATCGAGATTTCACGATACTCCATTTACTCGTTAGAAAAAAAATGTTTTTGATGATTGATTTGATGATCAGTTAGTCAATAGTTAACGAAAGTTCTTGTTGACAACACTTGTGATGGCCTATGTCAGGGGTGTACAACTCACATCATTGGATGGACCATACATATAAATATTTTATAAATAAATAATAATTTCACTTTTTAAAATATCACATTGTACAATTTATGAAACATTTGATATTTTTTTAATATCGACTGGTAATTTGAACGTAAATTCGACCTTTAAATCAAATGGAATTAAGAAAATTATGAAACTTTTATTATGCTTTTGCATGCATACAAATCTGTCATCTAATTCTTTAATAATGACATTTTTCTCAGTAGTTGTTTTTTAAAAAGCTCAAGTATTTTTACAGAAGCTTTTATATTCTAATAAAGTTCTCTTATCAATTTATTTTCACCTTGTAAGTTCTGATTTAATTCATTTTATTTTATTACTATATCTGTTAAAAAAAACATGAATTTAGAAACTAATGTTTATCGTAAAACTCAGATATATCACTTTCATATATAAAAACAACATTTCCTTCCTAATTACCATTAGAATTTTCCTTCTGAACATTCTGAACATTTTAATATAACACAATATCTTAAATTAGGCCACAAGTGGCCTAATGATTTGTTAGATTAAAAATATCCGAGTATCTGAGGGATGTTTCGATACTTTTTTCAAATTATTTTGATAATTAAACAAATGTTACGATTAACGTTAAAAATGTTAGGCAATGGTCTGTTACTGCTGATCTTTAGGATGTATCGACGATTCTCCAACTGTCCGTAATTTAATTTTACATATCTTATTGTCAGATTCCGACACATCCACGCCGATCTTCATAAATTAAGCTTACAAAGCTTAATGATTGCATTGTTAAATCCACAAAGCCGACACGCATCGATGCGATTTCTCTTCATGCTGCACTTGGTTTGACTCCGGCATTACAATCAATGATATACAGTAATTACAGTTTTGATCTGACTTATGTTCCGATACCCTCCCGGGCATATCGCCACTGCGACCGCCGCCAGCCTGCCCCCCACCACCGCGCAGATTCGTAAATCACCGATAGTTGATCGCACGCAGATTTGAGACCGTTAATCAGAATAATAATTGTAACAATTGTAATTATTGCCTTAACCCGTCGAGGACGACGCGACGGCATGGCACGCCGGGACTGTTTGCTGGAAGGATGCACGATTTACTGCTGGGCCTGGACCGATAAATCCAAACTGCGGTGTCGCATCCCACAAATCACGGCCGAGGTGTAATTGATCAATGAAACGATCTCGGACCCGACAACCATATACAACCAATTTGAATATGTGTGTTTGTGTATTGTTTCACAGGTAATGGCACCTACCTTAATTCGCTTCGTCCTGGCATCGCGTCACCATCGCACCCTGCCCCGCGAGTCGCTGATGCCTCACAATAATTATAATATTCAACAATCTAAATATCGTATATCAGCGATGAATAACATTCGGGCGACGCAATATTATGACGGCAATAAATTCGTTTCGAAACAAATTTTAATGGCATAGATCGTTAGGGTAAAAAAATAAAATTAGTATGATTGTTAATAATGCGGGTGCAATACAATCTCGCATATATTTAGTCGAAAAAAATAATAGTAAATTACCAAAACACCCTTTGATGCTAATCAATCATCACAGATCTCAGATCAAGATAATGCACGGGATGGTTCAAAATAATATTATTATAAAATCATTAGACATTCGATAACCACCTGCTTCGTGACCACGAGGTCACAATGACACCGCGAGGACACTCCTCTCCTTTTGCGCTGCGAAATAAAGCAATAAATCCGTTTTGAGCTGTATGGCGATAATCGAACATATTTAGGCTTTTAATGCATAACATTTATAAATGAGCCCTTGCTCGGTGTTTGCGATTTATTTCATTGCTCATGCAGCTGAACATGATCTCGCAGTGCAGATACGCGTGCATAGCGAATATGCAACGGGCGCGGTTCTAAGCGTCTGATTTATCTCGTGTGTGTGTATGAGATTCGACGAAATGCTTATATTTCGACGATGGAATTTCGAATCGATTTCCAGAACTTCGATCTGATAAAAATTCAAGAAGCAATAAATGTCGGCGGCCGCACGGAATGCAATTCGTCGCCGTGTTGTAGGATGGTATTCCGTTTTGTGGCATTCACACCAATTGGTGTCAAACGTGTCAAATATTTTTCGTTGGGTGTAATCTTTGTTGACGATGAGAATGATAGAGCATTTTAATATTATTTTTAAACGGCTGAAACTCTCAAAAAATATTCATCAATATTAGTGGTGTAGTGATCAGATCCTTCAGCGATTCTATCTACATCTGCTCTTTCTATCTTCGATTTGATCTTCACAAATATAAATCGCAGAGGGTCGAATACAGAGGCTAATGCATTCCAACGCTGTTGTTTTTGTCCACAAAATCTATTGTGTATTATTTTTATTTTTTTTCACAAGTGAAACGGCGAATGCATCAAAACACGTAAAACCTTTTCGACAGTCAACAATAAAGTAAGCATTTTATATTTCTACCAATGTCAAAGTACATGCATGTATATGCATGTTCTGCAATGTCAAAGTACATGCATATACAGTCAACTCTTATCAGTGAAAGGTAAGGAAGAGGCTATTTTAAAGCTTTCATGCATCTTGACTTATTTTTGAAAAATGTTTTATCAGATGAAGGTTTACGTTTCATTACATTTTTTGTTGTTAGTGTATTGGGACACTTACCCGTGATATATCTTGAGATTGGTAGACATAAAGAATTCCTACTTTATTATAGACTGTCGAAAAGTTTTCACGTGTTTTGATTTATCATAATTTTTTAAACTTTTTCTATTCATTTGTATTCGTTAACACGAGAAAAAAATTGGTACACTTATTATATGTCGAATAAGGTAAAAGTTAAAAAAACTAGCTTATTTCAATATAATAAACGAATTTAAAATAGTAATAAATTATAATTAATATGATCATTATATAAAAATTGCTGATAAAGTTTCTTGAATGTAAATTTTGCTTTTCTAAAACCACTGTTCACTCCCATAAGTTCAAAGTTAAAAAATTTCTGCACCAGACGCTCCTCGAGCTTGTTGGCTATCGACTGATTGAATCTCAATTATATCCGTCCATGGATATTGGAGCGGTAATTAAAAACAAAATGTTCCAATATTGGAACACCGGGCAAAAATGGGTTAAAATAATTAACATGGTTAATATTTATTAATAAAATCTGTAGTGTAGTTTACGATATTCTAATTTCATTTCGATCTTTTCTTAGAGCTATGATGTCCTTACATTAGAATCCCCATTAGTCGATGTACTCCAATAATGTGTCAACAGTAGTCATCTCTGTGTTGTGACTAATAAGACTGGTAATTTTAACCTCTACATCAGCATCCCCTCATTCTCTATTTATGTTGGTCGAGATTGTAAATAATACCCGCATCGCTTATCTTTGCGAATCTTGAAGATAAAAAAAATCCTTCTACATCTGGTATTTTTTTTACGATCAAACGATTGTTACGGACTTTATTTTATACCAAGGTTAAGTTATTTTTTGTATCTCATGTAGTATCGTCAATATTTCGAACTAGTCATCTCTGATAAAAATGGTTTGAAGAAGTCAGCATGATCATATTTTTAATATGATTTTATTTTGGGATGAGAAGGAGGATTGTCTGATAAAAGCACTGCTTTCTATACCGCACTTTTTAAGAAAATCTCTCACTTTTGGAACCTATTTAGTTATAAAACAATCTTGGAGGATCTTTTTCTGGCGAATAATCAACATAATGTTTTTCATTACTGACACTTTAAATGATCTTAGATTTTCAGAGATCACCAAATATTGTATTTCGTGAGTTCGCGAACAGTTTGAAAACCAACTTCATATTCTTCGGAAAGCTTCGATATAGATCTTCATTTTTTATTATTTTATTTTATGAATTGCATTCATACACGGAGGATAATCAGTAGTGTAGGTCAATGTATATCTAGTCCAAAAAAAATGACTTTAGGAGTAGTTCTTTGATAGTTATTATTCATAATCGAAAAGTAGTACATAATTTGAAAAAAATCATATTTTTTTAATTAGAACATGATAATTTTAATTGCCCCTCTACTCTTCGCATACAGTCCATCATCGCACATTACTTATACGTGACTCACTATTAACGACTCGTTATTGAGTATGTAATATTTTCACACACATGCACAGGGTGTATCAGAATTTCAACGAATGTATTATTTAAAGGCATCGCGTGCCTGCCGGACGTTAGAGCCGATACGAGACCGTCACCCCAACATAACCTCGGATAGATTAGGTTGTTCTGTGTATATTAATTATTTTTTACCAAACATCAAATGGTGACAAATGTCACAAAACACGTCATATCGATGTATCCAAAGTGTGGGCACGGAGTATTAACCGCCATTTATTATGCACCCCCCCTGAACTTTCGAAATATATTATATATTGGACCTCCCTCTTGATTTTGAATAAATATATACGTTTTAATATATGATGATTTCATAGAAACAAATATGTTGTATATTCGCGTTCTTATGCGTTGCATATATTATGCGTTTCATGAAATTTTATATACGGGTTTTGAGTTTGTCATCAATTTAAAAATCGTATCGTTAAAAATTATTACGAATGTTAATAAAAAATTAGCCGCTGTCATAAAATTGATTAAAAGCGACGAGTATTAATATTTCCAATGGCGATACGTTCGTTAATAAAGATATATTCGTGTGTTAATTGGTCGCACGGCTCGCCCTACGTCAATGTGCGTGGATGCGCCTCGCGCTCGTGCGCATGCGCACGAATACAAGGCGCATCTGTGCGCATGTGTGCGCCGACCCGGTCTAAGCACCGTTTTAATTTGTCTAATGTCTCTTAATGTATGTATCGACTGTGCGCAGGGTGACTTGACAAATTGTGTGTCATATCGAATTTTTACGACTTTTTTTCCGACGACGTCGAATGATGTGTATTTTGTTATTTTTTTTTCTTTGTTTTTATTAAGTTGTTGCAAGACTGTCAAGTTTAATTAATGGTATTGGCATGAGTGTCGAGTATTTGTTCTTTTATTTCGGAAACCGAGCTTATAGACGCTGTGTTGTAAAGCTTCGCGTTGTCATAATAATAGGGAATTATTTCGAAATTTAGTTTCACGGAATTGAGAGTTTTATTTGTTTTCGATTCGTTTTATACAATGAGATCATTGTATTACTTATCAATATATCAATACAATTTATAGCTGCGTTTATCGTTGGGCCATTTAAATTTTGTAATTCAATGTCACATCAGAGAGTTTTTTTTGTTTTCTTAAAATTATTATATCGCGATGCTTAAAATTTAAAAGCTCATATATCCACCAGTAGACTCTAGAAAAAAATCCGAGACAAAATATTTGAGAATCTATGTATATCCATATTACAATCGCTTTAAAATAGAAGCCCTTCTTCACATCCCTGCTCTTTTTTATTTTAAATTAAATTCATGCTTTAAAACAAAAATTTTTACCCGATTCTCGTGTGCAAAAAATATTTTCACCATTTTCTTGACTTTTTTTACGTGTTTAATATTTTAATTCAGTTATTAAATTTGCAACAACTCTCGAAATTGAATGGCGTCGTCTGTATTTGTTGTCAAATTTATAGAATTTATTTAAAAGTAATTAAAGCGATATTTGTTTATAGGTAAAATATTTTTTTAAAATTAATATAATAATCATAAATACAGATTATTTATTTTGGTGATTTGTTTTGGAATATATTAGTTATAAATATTTAAATATAGGTCCTGTATATGAATTCCTCTATTATTATATTAAAAATAAATTTTATAATCCTTCATTCTCCTTGAAATTATTTAATTCTCCGCACTTAAATACAGAGGCGGCTTGTCCATGTACACTGTGGAAATGCAGCACCCCCAAGCAAATTGATGAAAAATGTATATTTTATATTAATATATATGTGTCTATTGATAATATATTAGTAGTAGGGCAATAGCGCTGTCTGCTCGTTAGCGCTACTAGCGTCGTGTGTTAGATGGATGTGGGACGGTAGAGGGGTGGTGGGGGGGGGACTCGTCGCTAAGCACTGTATTGCGATTGCGCTGCGACTCCATACTGAGTCACTTTTAAAATATACTTTTTTAATTTTTAATCTTTCGCAGCATCCCCAAATATTTCCCAAACAAGCCACCACTGCTTAAATATAAACACTCAACCAAAAACCGTGTACAAAATAATTGGTGGAAAGAGAATGATAAATAAATTTCAAGATTTTTATTTGTTATTTGCTTTTATTAATCAATTTCTCATTATCAGGAAATCTGTTATCCTTTTCTTTGTTTTTTGTTACACAAGTTGTTTATGTATAAACATTCTTGATATCCAGCTTTAAATATTACAGCCAGTTGGAATTTTGAAGCTCAGTCTAGGTTGGAAGAGAAAAAGCGGTTTCATACTCTTAGCAAATTTAAAGCCTTCGTTAATTAAATCAGCCGTTAGTTAGTAAATTTCTCCATTTTCTTTAATTTTTTACCAATCGAACATTGGCTATTGTGATCAATGATTATCGGGACTTAGCAAGGCGCGAAATTTAAAATGCATATTTAAATATTTTTTTCAGAGAATCGTATTAAAACAAATATTTAGTGAAAAATACAAGATTCATTATTTTTAGTGAATCGTGTAAAACGAGAGTTTAAAATAGATTTTGGGTTTCAGATAGATTTTAGTCTCATTTATATTTTGTCTTTCTACTTTTAACCATATTTAATTTGTGAAAATATACGGAGTTCAAGAAAATTTTCATAAACAATAATAAGCAATAATGTTTGTTTTACAGATATTATTTTTAAAAAAATGTATTATAATTTTCTAATAGTCATAAAAATGCAGCATTAATTTTTTTACCACGATTGTTAGCAGTGTTAATATTTTTATTCAATTCCAAGTAGTTAATATTTTATAACAAATAAATGTGCATTGATGTATTCTCGGCGTTGCAGCTTTTCCATGCATATCGTACATCGGTACGCACTTAGCACCGAAGCGATTAAAATAACATATTCGTCTTATTAAAAATACGTTGTTAGGTTTACATATGCTTATACATGCTGCTGATAAATCATAGATCAATTAGTATGCCCAACGAGCTTTCGATGTATTTATTTTTAATATCTTTTCGAATAATTTTTGACTAGGCCTCGTAAATGAGTTAAGTCATCGTCTAATAGGGTGTCGGTTAATCACAATATTTGTTCTTATTGGCCTCATTGATAGCATCATACTTTTACAATACGGTCATCTCTCAATATACAATCCACAATGACATAATTCATTAGATGCAATTTAATATCTTGAATCGATGACGCAATAAATTAAATAAATCGACGAAAATGTATATTATTTTAATACTTTGGCAATATATAAGGTAAACCGGAATGTAATTACATGTTTTTAACGTGAAAAATATTATTTTAACAAGGACTATACAAATATTACTCTATAAGAAAATTTCCATTGTTTTCAATAATCTGTCTCCACGGTTCAAGTAATTTTTCAATTTCTCTGCGGTAAAATTGAGGTTTTTCTCAAAAAATAAATATGAATGTTTTTTTTATATCTTCTGTGAATGCTTCAAAGATTCAAAAAGGTAATAATCTGAAGGCGCAATATCTGATGAATAAATTGGATGCTGTAGTACTTCTAAATCCAATTCCCTGATTTTTTCCTGTGTGATTCTTGTCGCATATGGCCTTGCGTTGTCATGTTACGTCTTTGGTTATTTACTAAAGCTGATCGCTTTTTTGACAATTTCTTCATCGAAGGTTTTAATAATTCTTAAAATGAATTAGGCTTAAAATATCCCACCAAAAACAAAGAATTATCATTTTCAAGGATAACGATTTTTAGGGGATTAAAACTAGTACTTGATTTAGAGAAAGCCATCGTTTTTTTCTCTTTGGGTTGTTGTACGGCGCCCGCTTTTCATCACCATTAACAATCCTTCTTAGAAACGAATCGGTCTCATACACGCCGGCAGTGTCCGGCGCCTGTGTGCAAAATTTTAGTTGATACATAAAATACATACATAAAATCCCTCTATACATAAAATCCCCCTATACAATAAAAAAATCTTTTATAGATTTTTTTCGATTTTAGATATTTTAATAAATTATATTTAATATTTTAGAATTTTTCTCCTCTTGGCGCCCCTCAGCGCACCTAATCTCTCGGCGCCTGTGTGCACCACACCATCTGGCCATATATATGGACGACTCGCCCCTGGTCTCATACCTAGACAAGAGCGACGAACGATGATTATCCTTTGCTTTAGCGTTATTAGCGAAAAATTGTGCGGTACTCAAATTACTTGTCTATTTTTTTACCGATCAAATGGTGTTATAATGTTGAACAAGGACAGCCGAGAATTTGTTACAATTTCTTGGTTTTGCGTGGGTCAAATTCCACCAATGAATTTAAAGCGGCATCATCTAGTTTAAGAGGTCTTTCTTATCTTGGTTATATCGTTTAATTCCCTATTACCATTTTTTAAACCATCTATAGCATTTTCAAAGTTTTCAGACGCCTCTATAATTTTTTCAGATAGTCTATGTAGTTTCTTTTGGCTTCATTCCATATAAATATATTCATAAAAATAGCATAAAAAATCGCAAATGGGTCTACTCAATCTCTGGCCTTGACATTTTTACAAAGGATAAATAAATGAAAAAATATAAACTGTTTACTCGACGGCAATCGGTGACGAACTGAGATAAAAAGGCCACAATAAAAAAATGTCATTATTTTCGGTTTACTTTTTTTTAGGTAACTTGGAAAAATATATCATTGGTTTACTTTAAGCCTTTGATTTATCATCTATTTTATTTTATCCATAGTAAAAATGCGACAGACAAATATTGGAGAGATCTTTTGTGGTATTTTATGCTGATTTTATTTAATAAAGGATTGAAATCAAATGAAGCTAGAATGAACCCAGACTGTTTATGGAAATATCTTGTATCCTTAATGATAGTGCTATAACATCATCATCATTTGCCAGCCACAAGGCTCTCACTCGCTGAGGGCATGGGCCTTACCAAACTCTCCCTTGGTAGTTGAGGCCAAAGGAACCTGAGTCTCACACGTGACGTGAGGGCTCCCCTTTCGTATCCATACCGCGGGGAACCGAGCCGTCTTGGTATGTGGTTTTTTTATAATGAGTTTCCCATTCTTGGCCATTGCTGGCATTGGATGTACATCTACCTTGTACATGTACTTCTACCTTGTTGGTATGATTTTACCCTCTCAATCGTGTCCAGGCAAGTAGGAGGGGGTTTGCCTCGGTATTCGTTTGTTCTCTTCTCTAAGGTGTTATCTGCTTTTAACGAGTCACGAGTGACAAGTAGCGAGCGACCACACACACACACACACCTATATAGATATACACAGACATATGGTGTTGAAAGTTTAAGACTGGCGAAATCGGGTAAAAGGATAAACTAAAATCAAAAAGACCTCTTAAAATCAATTATGCCTCTTTAAACTTATTAGTAATATCCTATCTGTGTATTACGACCTAGGAATTATTACAAGACGTGAAACTTTTTATCTTTACTGTCCAAATATGAAACTGTTTTTAAAAAAATATGTCCCTGGGGGTGAGAAGTGGGTCCTCTGTACCAATCGGAAGAAAAAAATTAATGACCTACATCAAATCAGGTGCCTGGGTCTAGCCCTAAGCTATCATTGACTGAAAAGGGTCTTATCGTATTCACCTGATGTTACACCTTCAGACTATGATTTTTTTAAGTCGATAAAATATTCATCTTGATAAAAAAAATGTTAAACATGTTCAAAATCTCTTAACGTTCGTCTCTGACAACCAGAATTTAACGAAAGGAGTATTAAAAACTGACTATTTTGTAGGAAAGATCTATTATATACGAAAAGATAGAGCCAATTTATAATGAAAAGTAGACTCCAAGCATTTCAAGTCAAGATATTAATGAATGCAATCCATTTAAAAAAAATGGATTATTCGAAGAATAAAAATGATATGCTTCATAATTTAGTTAATATTTTGGATTTTTTTACTAATGAAAATGACTCGTAAAGGGTACGCACACTTGGCGATGTACCGCCGCAGACTCAGAGTTCTCGTGGCACGTGTTACTAGTACGTTTTACTCGCACTTGGCACATTGTACCGGATGCGAACGAGAAATAACATTGTAGCCATGGCAACAGAAGCGAGTATTGTTTTAATTGTTTTGTCAATGATTATTTATTTATACAAACATAAACAATTTGTATTTTTGAGAAAAATTTGGCGTTCTAAATAGACCCCATCGACTCGGCTAGGCTAACAGAATACAATTATACAGTATTTTGTTTAAATAAATTATTTTTCGCAATAAAAAAAATACCATATCTTTCTGCCTTACCTAATAAATGCAAATATAGTCCTGGATATAGGTGTTAGTATGCGACATGTTCGCATCCCATTCTAGTAATTAAACTCATTAGGCCCGGTCAATCATTGACCGCCATATTCGATGTTCATTATTCTCGTTTTCAATTATTCACGGCTGCATCTGCCCTTTGTACTGGCGACACCCATAAAATTGGACCAGTGGCGCGCGGCGGCGGATGCAATTTTATGCACAATTAAAAATAAAAATTTGTACGATTACGTCTGAAAAAAAATATATATATAATAATACGCGTATTGCGCAATGCCTTTCCCATTGTATCGCCACAATGTATTACGTGTCGATAATATGGACCGTGAAGAATTCTAGATAATAAAAATGCGAATTGGATTGTCTTTCGGGAAATCGTGTTTGTCATCATCATTAGGGATACGTGATTTATGCATCAGATTTTCCGCAATTTTGCCGCAATCATTCATCTCGATTGTGCTTATTCTCGTTTATTTCATTTGATACGTATGAGACATAGTGAAGGTGCCCGGTTTATTCTTAATTTTCAATATTTGTTATTTATATAATAAATGATACGATACAAGACGCCGGCAGATTCGCATAAAATATGATACCATTCGTTCGATGCGAGGGTTCGTGTAAAATTTAAACAATTCTCTTATCGCCCCACGTCTGACAAAATAAATTTACAAACATACGAATTGGTGTACTGAGCTGTGGTAGATGTTTAATAGCCGGCTCGTGTCCATCTGCCGACCACATACCAAATTCATAATTACACCGTTTTATTAATGCATCCTCTTATTAACGGCGACACTCGACTTCTGTGTCTCTTTGTGGGCTATTGAACAATGAACTTTCCACATGTCGTGGAAAAAATATACACGTATTGTAATTCGATGAACTCGCCTCGGCTTTTTTTTCTTATAGACGATTGTTGAGTGCAAAATATTTTTTATTGTTGCGACCGGAACACGGGGAATTCCACGCAATTTAAAATCGAGCGAAATCCGCAAAGACATTTTAAAAATCGCCTTGTGTGTTCTGGGCTCATTGTGTAAAGCTCTTTTTGCATTGGTGAACATATCGCCAATTAATCATCAATTATAATAAACATATTATTAATGGGAAAATATGTCTACGAAGCTCCCAATATCATTTTTGGATTATGGCTTCGATGTCATCAGCGTAAAAAATACCATCATCAAAATTTATGGGGCAGTTCTTACAGTAAAATGATCAGTTTTAGTAGTAGCTATTTTAATCAAGTAATAGGAATAAAAATTCGATGCTTATCTATGGAAAACTCTGATGGAATCTTAGCAGTGAATTGAGAAAAGTTCGCAGATGTTTACATCTCGATGATCCACGGTGCAGAAGCATTTAAAAAGCATCATTCATCAGGACAATAGATTTCAACAACATTTTTTAACAGATTTTGACAATAAAAAATATCAATCAATATTAATCAATTTCATATTTAATTAATAATGAATTATATCTAAAACATTCCAACAAATACAAAGGGGTAGAGATAGATACCTGATTAGATAATGGTCATTGTTTTTTCCCTTGGTTGAGAATTAGTGTTGAGAATCCAGTTTCAACTCCAAGAAAAATCCTTATAAGAAACGGAGCGTTTTCATATCTGAACATATAAATAAAAGATGATATTTCATTGTTCTAAGATCGTTGGAGTAAGTTGATTCATTGAAAATTATCCATCATTATCAACCGTGGACAACTGTAGTCCTGTGTCAATTCCTTATTTTTTTATGCAGATCGGACCTCACTAATAAGTTCAAAGAGTCATCATGGATTTTGATCGGTCTCCATAATTTTGGTTTGTCATTTCGATATGAATAAAAAATAATTTTGGACTATTTTCTAAAGAAAATTTATAAACATAAATAAAATTGTCTCTCTATACAGCAACTATTGATCAATTGATTGGGATCTAGATGATCTAATCAAAAGAATATGTAGATCATTTTTTTTATATTGACATAATTTTAGGTATATTTTTTATGTAATATCAGAGTTTAGTTATTAGTTTAAGTTTCTAGTTCAGGCGTTCATTTTAAACAGATCATTAAAACAAACGGTATGGGTATTGACTAACCATATACGTATGAAGAATTCTTCTGCATCATAACGCATGTCCTTACAAAAAAAAATACCAATGAAACATTCAGATGATTTTGATGGTTCTTAAATATCCTCAGTATTCTCTCATTATAAAATTTATCAGATCTTGCTTTTTTATAATATCATCGTTTCATGTCGATGAAACAATTATTATAAGTTTTTACTTATCAATAATTTAAGCAACGATTAGAAATACTTTCGTACTTATTTCAATTCAAATCCATGTATTTTTTGCAAGAAGTAGATCAAAAAGCAGATGAATAATTGAAGGGAAGCTGTCAAAGTATTTTTTATATTTATCGTACTAATGATGATTTTTTTTATGATACGCCTAGTAAATCAACTTTTATAAAATCTTATAATAAATTAATCTAGTTAAAATATAGGTGACTTTATTGGGGATTCAACTTAATTTTTACTAAAAAACTGTATGTTGCTAATTTCAAATCAAACAGCAACAATAGCATTTTTTTGTATTTTAAAACATATTCTAAACTTTATACTCTCATCTTCATACATTTATATATTAATAAATCTTACAAAACCTCCAATGAGCTTCTGATATTAGAACAATGTTAGCTTTGATGAAAATCTAAGTAGAATCCAACATTCACGTAAAAAAATCTAGTCAAACTCCTACCGTTGATCAAAGAAACTAAGCATTAAACGATAGATAATTAGAAACGTTTGACCTTTTAAGATGAATCAAAATTTAATTCGTTTAGTCCCGGTGAGACTCAATATAATGCGTTGTAAATCTAATGAACTTTTTAATCCAAATTATGTATCTAGAAATATAAATCATTCCCAGTTATGAATTAAAAAGAGATTCGTAATTCAGGAGTGCGTGAAATCAATCTGCCACGGATGTATGTTGCCAGTAAGTTCCAAATGTTTGCAATACCACAGGATAATAGGTTGAATTCTATTGATACAGATGTTACTGTTAAAAAAAATAGGTGATATCGACTCTTAAATTAATCAATCGAATTAAAAAATATATTTTAGTGGTTTTTGACTAAATTGCGACATAGAAAAATATGCAAAAAAATATAATTGATGGGATATTTCCGACGTTACTAGCTTTAATTAAAATCTTAAGACTTATCAATCACTAAACTATCAGTTGCATTAGAAATTTTGTTCACCTTATGTTACTTGCATAGCTACAATCTTTAAGTTTAAAAACGTTAATTAATTTTAACAAATCGTATTAGTGAGTAAAAGTCATTTAATATAATTATTTACATTTACTTAAATAAATTACTTACGTATGTGCAACATTTTTTTCTTATTTCAAGTCAGTATTTTAATATCTTTCAATTTTATTTTTTTATTAATACTAATTCATTTTTTTTAAAATTATTATTATAAAATAGATTTTATTTTATACCAAAGTCATTTCACATTGGGTCATATCGCATAAATATCGGCGCATATCTCATTAATATGTTCCAGCAGAGACTTGGACCTGGCAATAACATAAATTGTTTCGACCTTTGAAAAAAAAAACGGTTCAGAACAATAATCGTTAAAAATGACGTTTTAAACTAAAAGATGGTCAATAGAAAATGGTTTCAATTAAATGCATCGATACTGCTCTATGGGAGGAGGCCGTAAAATGAACGTCTCGTTCGTTATCACTGAAGATTTTGTATTAAATATATTTTATGCATGATAATTAACGATAATAAAGTATGGCGGGACACTTGGTGTACCCATCGCTGTATATTTTGCAGAGTGTGGTATATATTGCTGATATTAAGTACCGGGATTAGTTTATACCTCCGGCTCAGGATCGTTAGTGCACGCCATTACAATATCATAATTACGCGGGAAGGTATCCGCGTTGTGGTCGCAAGTTCGCATAATAATTATTTCGTAAATTTTTATTTGTCGAAAAACGATAAATACGAGACGTATGTGCAGCCAGCATCCCGAAGAAAGGTACGGGGACAATAAAAATTAACGGCGCCATATTTCCACATTAATACAAAATTTAAAGGCGCCCATTCGACCAGAATGGCCGCTCGTTCATATTTCGTACCTTCCCCTTTGCATTTTATGATTGTTTATGCTCTCTATCCCCACGATCGTTCCGATTGTTGCCGATTTATTGTTATTATACACGATCCCATGGCTAAATCATTTTTTATTGCGTTCTTTTTTCTGTTAACATCTTCATCAAAACGCCGATGATTAACCTTTTTGGCTGGTAGGGATTTTAGACGATAGCGACTTCAACAGGTGCCCGCCAACTGTTAACCGTATTTTTAGATTATGTATCAACAATTTTTATGTGATATCGTAGAACCTCGATTGATCCTTTTTCAATAGAACTTCAATTAATATGCGATGAATCTTTGATAATGTTTTTTCTTCTCTCTTCAAAGAAAAAGTCTTCTGTTTGATAATGTTTTTTCGGATAATTAGGTTTATATATATTTTTATTATCTTGTAAACGATAAAATTATGGAGTAGAAGACAAAACACTTGAAATAGAAGTTTATGCATCACTAGAATATAATTTTATGGCAACAGATTGTATGATAGACAGGGAAACGTCAACGCAAAGTCTTTAACTGATTTTATTTTAATTTATTTAAAAATTTAAGTCCTTCTTTGGATTGTTTAATTGACCTGAAAAAACTCTTGCCGTTTAATCAAATATTATTATCCCAAATTCGTTTAAATGAACTAAATAACTGGTTTATTTTTACAATATACACAGCTTTTGATTTCCTTTTCCGATCGCTGTTAATTTTTTAACTAACTCATTTCTATATTGTGGAGTAGAGTTGAAATTAAGTTATTTTTCCAGAAAATAATTTTCAGCTGTTTTGACATGTTTAGATATTTTTATCGCTCTTGTTCCAAGCGATATTTTTTCTACTTCCTTGTTACAAATATTATATTCCTCAACTTAGTATTCTCTAATACGATTTTAATCAGATATTGATCATTTAGCATCTGGTCTATAAGAATCGTATCGATATCTTCGAAATCTCATAAAAGATGTGATATTTGAAATTACTTTGAACAATATTTTTTTTATATCAAATCGCTTGCATCCGGTATGATGTGCCAAGTGCGAGTGAAACGTAAAATTGTGACACATGCCGCGTGAATTTGGCGGTCGGTTTGCCGCCGGCGTGTCCTCAGTCTGCGGTGGGATATCACCGGGTGTGCCTGTCATTTACGCTTCATATTGATTAGTAGAAAAATCCAAAATATCGACCAAATTTTGATTAACTATTTTTTTTCTTAGAACATTTTTTTATACAAAAAACATCAAGATATTGATGAAGAATTCATTAATATCTTGACTTGAAATGATTGGGGTCTATTTTCTGTTATATAAAGACCCTCTTCGGACGACGCGATTGTTTTCGAGCCGTCGTGACGGATCGGTTAACACCTAGATTTCAATTCACTTTCAATGTTATGAATCAATTTAAAGGTTTCTTCTTGTGCGTCTTCAATGCTTGTAAAATAGCGTTTAAGGGCCTCAAATACCTTGTAGATTTTTTTTTGGAGTTTGATGGATTGAGTTTATCTATTCTTCATCAGAGAGCTCTCCATGGAACCAGCTTCCGTGAATATGATTGTCCACTATATCATCGATTCCTATAACTTTAAATGTCATCAGATTAAAGTCAAGATCTACAAGAGTTTCAGAAATTATTTCACAGCCATCAATGGCATTGTGCTCCGTAATATCTTATATATCAACTTCCTGTTCCTTGTCAATTCTAACTTTCCGAAAATATGTTTTTATTTTTATTTTTTTAATTTCATCCCATGCCTTAGCAGTGCAATGTATTCCATCGAAAATTGACCTCTTGATGTTTTTGTGGCAATAATGCTAGAAAGCATGGATTATTCCCAAGCTAAAATTAATTTATAATAAAATATTAGGATAATAATTTTAAAAAAAAATGCCATGGACGTGAAGGATATTTATACGTTGCTTATGTGGTGTGCGTTCCTCGGGGGGATTGTTATCTTCGGCGATGAGGGAGCGATCGAAGAAGTCGGATATTGTCTTGGCGTTGTCATTTCACCGGCGGTTCGCGATTTGCATTTCATTGTTCGATCGGTGGCATAATTGAGCATGTTATGTAAAGGCACGGTGGCAAACCGAAATGACAGTTCCGCATCTTGAATCGAATAATAATTGTGAACTATAAAAGAAGCAAAAATGACATTTTAATGAGAGCCATCCGGCCTGCCGAGTTGTTATCGCCGTGGCATCAGACTCTGATTGCCGCCGTGGCCATATCCGAGCTATGGGAACAAAGGGCGACAACAGCCACGACAATCCGCAAGAGAAAAGCGCTTGGGGATCGATTCCGCGAAAGTGATCGCGCTGTCATCGCGGCAGCGGTCGACAACCACTCGGAGAAAGAAAACATCAAAATAAACATCAGATATCGATCATACTTTTTAAACATTATCAATACTTAACTTCCTTACTAGGAGTTGGAGTTTCTGGACCCTGAATAAAAAAAATCGAAAAATTGAGTGTTCTGGACACATTCCTTCTGCAGACCACCATAAAGGGAAAAGCAGAAGGTAAACCGTTAATATGGAGAAAGAATCTCACGTGACATCGCAACAATCGCAACTGGACCGGGTTGAGAGGTCCAAAATTGATCCAGTTCTCTAAAAATAGGTACATTTATAAAAAAATGACAAATACCAGTAAATTGCCTACGTCTGACATATGCATTAGAAAAAGAATACAGATTTCCGAGACGTATCAGATCATTTCAGATAACATCTTAAATATGGTTTCATCGTCAGATTCTTCACTTTTCTTTTGTGGTCGCATCTTATTTTTTTTATTGCAAAATCATAGATTAAAATATATACGAAATAATAAATTCCACATAAGTAAATAGTTGTAAAATTATCCTAATCTCTCTAAATTAAATAATCATCTTTATTTTTTGTATTTTTGTTCAAAGATATTTTTAAATATTCAAAATATTAGTAATCCTATTTAAAAAAATAATGTTTTAATATTGCTTAAAAATTTTCATAATATTTATGGTATTGTTTTAAAAATAATTATCTAACCTAGCCTATTAAGGACCCCAAGTTTTTCCCGAGTAACTCTTAATATAAATCCTACATGTCACAAACTTTTTGTATTTGTCTAAAAGAGTCTATAGATTAAATATTAGAAATAATCATTACTTTTTATTATCGGCAAATACAAAAAAAAAACCGGCAATATTCGCTTTTTTGCTACAGGCGCGATGTTTTTTCTCGCTCGCATCCGGTACAATGTGCCGAGTGCGAGTAAACCGTGTTTTTATAACAATTTTTTTAACGAGAAAACGTTAAAAAAATATGTAAAACTATTTTTATTCTTAGAATAATCCATCTAAAAAAAAGTCAATATGCTTGGTTCTATTTTCCATTATAAATAGACCCAAGCATATTGACCCTTCAGACAACGCGGCTGTTTTCGAGTCGCCTAGACTGGTCGAATAAAATTTCCATATATCGACAAAAATCTATTTTAAGATTATGAAAATATTAATATTTATAATATTTTCTTCACAAAGCTTTTTTATAAATCTAGGTTTGTGCTATGTTAGCATAAAATATGTACATGTACAAAGGGTTACTATAAGTATGTTAATTGTGAGTTTTTAAAATATGCTGAAAATAAATATTCATTCAGCAATGGTGTTTCATTGATTTGCAGATATTTTCGTATTATTTTGCATTATTATCAAGGGGAGAGATTTTTTTTAACGACAATCGTTAAATACATTCGTTATCGTTCGCTGAACGACGTCGACGTCTGTCAAAAAAATATTTTTTCCAGCATCCAGCACGATTATAATTTACATTAAAACTTTTCTGAAGCTTTTTTTTGACATTGGGAATTGTATTGTTGTTTGTATTTATTTTTTTAATATTTTTAATTCGGCAATAAAGGATCGCGCCGAATTCCGATACTTGGAGTATAAACCACCCCCGTCGCCGTTCATCACCCCCACCCCCCGCCCCGCCGCCACCGCCTCTCCTACCCAAAAAAGCTCCCTCCCAGGACCAAATGAAACACCGCGCCAAATGGTTTCCCTTTCAGAGATTTATCTGCGAAGGGGTTAACACCACGAATCTTGAACAATGAATTTCGGCTTCTTAAGGGATGGGGGCTCTGGCTCGGTGGGTGGGGGCGGTCCGTGTCTGGGGGGGGCGGCAATATTTTTGGATATTAGCATAAGGCGCGTCGTGTTTTAAACATGGAAGGGTGTGTAAAGGGGAGTGAATCGCTACCGGGTGGGGTACACTCACTAGCCAAGGGGTTCATTTGTGTTTTGTGTTTTAATGCGCAAAAGTTTTAATGGTCGCGATGCATCACCAATTTGTAATGAATCACATGCACAACACTATCCTGTTCGGTTCCACATTCGCTGCCTGTTAACAGGATGTGTTTTGTATTGTATTCATATGCATAATGCACAGTCGGGGCCAATAATATCTCCAAATCTATATCATCTTACATTGTTTTTATCCCAAACATTTTCACTAACTCACAATAAAATATATGTTACTTATTGACATGCAAAAAGCTCTCAAAAAAAACTATTCGTAATAAAAATTGAGCTTATTATGGATTGCCCTTTTGAAATTAATTTAAATATTACTAAGTTAAATAAATATTACTAATATTCTAGCTAAATCTTTTAGTATTGTCTTAATTTTTTGACATAATCTCTATTTAAGGATAAAATTTAATTTGAAATATCATTATTTTTTAGTAATATGTAATCAAAAATATTCAGATTATTTTGGATTCTTATAATAAATTTTCAATTTCTGAAATTAGACATTCTGTAACATCAACTCTTTAATATAAAAATACAAATACAGCTGGTGCCATTTAATTTCGCGAGTTTGGCAAGCATTGCACTCTGTCCAATGTTTTCGTGAATATACTTGTAAGCCAGTGTCTTTTTTTTAGAACATAAACTATAACTAAAATTTTATAATATGTAAACGTCTGCCAAATTATTTTGTCGATCTTTTATTAATGATATTGTGACTCTCCAGCGTTTGTGTTTTTTTAAACTAGTTTAATATTCAAATTAGTATAAAGCGCGGAAATAAAATATTAAACTTCACTTGAAAAACCAAATATTTCTGTTCATAAATCGTTAACATGTCAGAAATTTCCTGTGGTATATTAACTCGCAAAATTTAATGGCGAAGGCTGTTTACAGCCAACCCTTCTACAGCGCCCCCTGCTATAGAGTACGGCAGTCCCTCCTATACTGTTTCCTTCTAGATCGCTGTTTTCAAAATACTAAATTTTTAAGGTCAAAATACATATATTTTCGTAAATATATTATACATTATAGCCCAAAATAAAGGTCAATGCACTTTAATTGACTAAATAAAACTACTAATAAACTACTAATAGACTAATAAATTGATTTCGTTCAATTTACAAAAAAATATATAAAAACTCTCAAATTAAATTTAGTATTAAACCTAGTCTTCTATAGGGCAGGTATATATAGCGTGTTCCCTATCTCAGCGTTATAGGAAGGTTGAGTTTATATGTTTGAACTTATTTACGTTAAAATCTAATTTAGTGACTTTTGTAATAAAGTATAAAAAATACTCTCAATACTTATGTTCATTTTTAAAATATATATAATAATTGACAAGTGGTATGCATCCTAGTTAATATTAATATTTTTATATATAACCACAATATTACTAGGTATCAACTTCCCTTGAGTTAAATTTATTTATTATATGAAATCACAATGTTAATTTGTTTATACTCTAATTTGATATTTTTCAAAGATCGGCCTGGCCTTGAGCACTTCAAGATATTATTTTTTCTTAAATAACTATTTTAATATAAATCCTACATGTTACGAACTTTTTGTGTTTGTCTAAGCAAGTCTAAAGAATAAATATTATAAATAAATATTGTCCTATATTGTTTGAAATTGCGAAAAAAAAAACAACAATATTCGTTGCTGTTGCGCGATGTTTTTTCTCGCTCGCATCCGGTACGATGTACTCAGTGCGAGTGCAACGTGCGATGTACACGTGCTGCGAGAGCAAAGACTACGGCGAGACATTACCAAGAGCTTTGTCATTTACGAGTCATATTAATTACTTAAAAAATCCAAAATATCGATTCAATTATAAAGCATTTCATGAATAACTATTTTTATTCTTAGAATAATCCATTTTTTTTAAATGTCAAGATATTTATGATGTATTTATCAATATCTAAGTCAAGTCAGTATATCATTAGTCATGTATCAGTCATTAATTAAATTTTCATCATAGGTAACCCGAAAGCAGCCAACATAGATAGCTAGCTAAGTTTAAAATATTTTTTAATAAGAAAATTTTCTTTTAGAATGGTATCGTAATTTATTCTATATTAATAATAAATAAATGCTAAATGTTTTTATCCTTTTAATCAAAAAATATTCGAATGATTAAGATTTGCCGGTTATATTCGTAATTTATTAAAAAAATATACTTTCACACGAACTCCTTAAACCCAATAGCTTTATGTTCAGTATTTATTTATTCTAATATAAATTTAAATTATTTTCTTTACACTTGGCTATAAAATAAAGTGGGATTAGTGCCGGGGTAGCTGGATGTCTGGTGATTGTAATTTCCCCTTAACGACAGCGATAGTGTAGTATCTGTTAATTGTCTCCCTGTCGTATGGAACGACCGTTTATTGTTGGGCCCATATACAACGCACCCATACATTAGCTACCCGGGCCCTAATCTCGAAGCTATCGGCAAGCACTTGTGTACTTAATGTTGCCTTTAAAATATCGACAAAGTCTTTGGAAGCTGGCTCTTAACGGGTCAACATTGGCATTAACGCTGAGACCGTGACGAACTAGTGGGAAACTCGACACCTTACATACATTCCCCAATATTCCGTGCGTATAATTAAAAAATAATCGTCGAATGATGAACATTTTCCGGAATTTTCCCGAGCAAATATTTCTCGAATTTCGCGCTGTGTTTTTTACACACATCCTAACCCTTTCGCAGCCGAGCGACACTTAACTAATAGGTGGAATGACTTTGCTGCATCTGCTACTCGCTGATATCGCCCTTTTGTTTGATGTGCAAATAATATTTGGTAATAATCCCGTTTGCCGAGTCTTACATCACATACAGCTCGCTAATGGGGGAAGGGGTTAAGCCGAACGATACAATAAATTATCAAAACACCGGCTTCCAGATCGAAATCTCCCCGGGAGACACCTACATACGCACACGCATCCGCGCAGGTATCGCATATGTTGTGCGATACTAGTATCGATGCCCGGTATCTGATCGCTACCGACTCTGCATCACCCGGTTTATGGACATTCCCACAGGTGATGTGATCGGAGTGTTTGATTCTGTATCGGTTCCCGGAAAGTGAGTAATCGAAACCGCGTCCGTGTAAATAAAAATAAATTTGAATCGTACGCAACTAACATAAAATACACCTGAGGTATTCATCGAAATGTATAATCGTAAATTTTATGTAATATAATAATAAAGGATAATGATCGTGTGCTGTAAAATTCGAATTTGAATTTAGATATCTATAGAATGTGATGGGAGATAAATTTATTACGATTTGTTCAATTTATTTCATTAAACATTATTATCCCGATTTAATGCAGCATTCTTGGCTATAATATATAAAATTCGTACTAAATGCACTATTAAAAATTTTCAGCTGTCATTTTATCCATATTATTTTTATTCCATAATATATTAATACTTAAGACTGAGATACATTCAAATATCATCTAAATATAATCTAAAAAAAAATATTTGGATTTTTTTATTAACCGTTTTTTACAAATTTATTAAAAGAGATATTCAATGGAAAAATGAATATCTCTTTGGAATTGTGACGATGTTTTATTATAAACGCATCGATCTACGTATATCATTTGCAAAAGACGCTATCATTTCTTCGCCCCTTTTCGTTTTCATCTAATATATTTTAATCTTGATAATTTTACAATATTTGACTAATAAATATGAGTAGATTAATTTACGTTTGGGATCTATTCATTTTTATATTTTACCGAATCAAACCTTAAGATTTGTTTTAGGAGAATTTACAGTCAGTTGTTGACTTTAAATGACCAATGACTTCTAAACTAAATTCCCACTAAAACAATTGATAACAAGGCATAGATTTTGAAAGTAAAATAAAAATAAATCAGTGCGGTAAAACAATGACAACGATTATCAATAATATGAATTTTAATAGAGGAGAGAATGAAGAAGATGAGTTTTCTAAGCATAATCTGGAGGTTGACAATTAAGAAGTAATTCATTTTTTTGAAAAATGATGAGACATACTAAGACTTGATTGATATTGAGGAAGAACGAGGTACAGAAAAAATAAAGATGTTGTAAGAACCAGAAAAGCATGAAGAGCTTAAAAAAATGTGCTAGAGATAAGGCTCCAGCTTTTGCACACATCAGTAATGGAATTTAAAAAATTAATATTTTTAATATTCCGCAGCACCCCCAAATAGTTTACCAGCTAACCACCAATAATTCTTCAAAAGTATTCATCCTATCTCATTTATCAAGTAATCACGGTTATACTGAAATTTATAAAAAAAAGAAACAAAAAACTATACAAACTCACCTAGACGTCTATAATAATACAATTAAAGTAAAAAAGTTAGGAGTATAAAGTCAATGATTATTTATTTATTTTTTAGACTTTTTCAGACAAATACAAAAAGTTTGTGACACGGAGGAATTATATAAAAAGAATTCGAAAAAAACAAAAACATGTGATCCCAAATATACCCCATCGGCACAGCTAAGTTTATTAAGTGAGCCGATATTTCGGCTCTCCCAGTAGTTAAAAACCTTTTTTTTGTTAATTTCAATTTTTCATTTATAGACTACATTGAATTTATGTGTATATTATGATTTATTATTAATATTTGCGCCTTAATTGCAAAAAATAGTATCAGAATATGTGGTGGAAAATAATAATTCGGTCCCAGGATACAATTTTTGGTCCCCTGTTGTTTTATTTTTCAATTAATGATTATACTGTATCAGGTTTTATAGTCACATCAACTGTTTTTTTTTAATATTCAAAACCTTCAAGACAATACGTTCCTGAAAAACATTTAACATTTTTTATTCAGATAAAATAATTGACTTATTATTTACACATTTAATTATTATATTAAAAAAAACTCACCTATTGTATTAAATATTTATTTACTAATTTGGTCCATTGAGAGTTTATTTTTGAAAAAAAATATTAATACAATAATAATATTAAGTACATATTAATATTAAAATAGATTAGCAAAACATGTACATATATTAATATGATCGAAGTATTACATGGAATGCTGTATGAACCCGCGTTATTCGAGGCCAAACTTATATAATATTTATTACACGATATGCCCACACGCTTCATACACTTGTTTAATATGTGACTTATCTACGAGCACAAAGAATGTATAAAAAAGGAAGATTCTTGTCTATATAATTGCCGGTTACCTAATAACATAACGTATTGTTCAAACATGGTTGATTTTTTAAATAATACCACGGCTATGCCCGGGGGAACCAGTCCGGTCCATATTTCTATCATTGAATTTAGATGCAAATTAATCCACAAAAAAGCCCGACGTAAAATTTTTAATTCCACCCATAATTGAATGTTGTGCCACAATGCGGTAATTATTTATTAATAAATATTATTATTTATGGTGCGTCGGCATTTTGATATGTAAAAATTTTCGGCGTATTTGTACGTGTCGGTTATTTAGTGCGCCCGTGAGATTGAATCATAAAAACGGCTCTGTAAATTGAGCGGTTTGATTGTAAAAATTTCATTTGAAAATCTCTCACCTTTTGTTCTAATAATTAATTGAATATTGCGATTTTCGGATGCGATTTGTGGTGTGCGGGAATTTTAATTAAATTCTGAACAAAAAGTTGATATGCAAATAATATCCTCGGCGTTCAATCATAATAATGATAAGTAATAAAATGGTCCAAAAAAAGCTAACACAATTCAAATTGTGAGAAACGAATCAGACCTCGTACACACATGCATTGTATAATAGGAAAATAAATAATTCGGGCCATTTCTCATTCTTTAAAACGTTGATACGTAGTGCCCAAAAAAAAAACCTCTTCCAAATTGCTACATTTATTCAATTTTACAAATCGTCAGGCTTTCATGCCATATTTTGCAGGTGGGTTATTACATTTATGGAGTAATTTTCTCCTAGCTTGAGTTAATGATCAAGTGTCAAACATTCACCTGCTCTTAAGCGATCCATCCAAACGACAAAGGAATCATCACCGAAAAATTGCTCTCATCATCAGACGAACACGTTATTCTATATAAATATAATTTTATAGAATCGAGGGTCTTTCCATAAACGCTCGCATATAAAAATTATATCAATCGCCGGGATTAGTTATACATTTTTTTATTGTTATCTCACAATTCATCATACGCTCCTCACGAGCTCAGTGCAGTGACCTGTATGGTCATGTAACCGAAAATGATTTGACATCAACCAAACCGCACTTTCATGACAATCGCATACTAATACACGTCATTTAATACAATTCGCACTAAAAGCATCCGAAATGACTGTTATTAGACACAAGAAACATTAGCGATTACCGCCATATTATATCACCGCCAGACTCTGCTATAATAGCGAAAAATAAAATATTTTTAATTCCATATCTTGCAACATTGTATCCGACATATGCTTGCAAATTCTCTGCGTAAATATTATACATATCGTGTTGATAATTATTGCATAGAACCATAATTACTTATCTTGCGCTCGATCAAAGTCGCCATAATCAAATGCATCGTATTAAAGAATTGAACTATGAACATAGATTATATGCAGAACTTATACGATCGATGGACTAAACCAAGGACTTAATCTATCCATACTGTTTTGATGTAATTTTATTTAATCGACGATTGCAATCGCATCATTTAAATTTGCCTAAATTATATCATACATATAAGAATTGATTCCATATCCGTGGGTTGAACCGATCGTGGATTCCGAGGCCGATAAAGATGCACCTCTCGCTTTAATGACATACAATCGTCAGTTGCGCGACACGGACGCACTTTTGCGACAGATCTTCTGTCACGGCAGCAGTCTTCGTCCCGCAGGCTCGTAATTAATAGCAGATGCGGCAATAATTTCATTGCAATTTTGATTTTTATCATTTTTATGGGACATTGTGCGGGCAGCCGCGTCGCACGACCGCGAGCCTCGCGCTCTCTGGCACGAAGTCGGACACGGCTCACAGACGCGGCTAATTGTCGCGTTGCCCGGCGACAATCGAAAGGAAAATCATCGTTGTTTGTGTGTGCAGTGTGTGGCATGTGTGTTGCCGAACGCGTGCATATTACGCCCGAGTGTACGCTCGAGTTCGAGGAAGCAGCGCGCGAGCGATTGCCTAGCGATTGTCGCTATCGATACGCATCGATTGACGATACGTATCGATACTCGTCTCGTTCCTTGCGCACTCGCAGCAGGTTGAGGTGGCCTTCGACCTTCATAGCGCACCAGGAACAACATTAGCTGGCTACGTAATCCTGGTGCAGGTTCATCCACTAGCTTTGGGGAGGGATGGTCCCCTCTTTGTGCCGGCATTGCTTCTATCCGAACATGTTTCCTCGTTGCTACTATGGCCTGGGAACTGGAGGACGGGGTGACTTTGTTAGGATTGGTAATGTAATGGAAGACGGCTTCGGGAACTATCTCGGCATTTGCCTTAGGATGGCTAGGGAACCGGGGCAACCCGGGATAATCGCGCCTCTTCACCAGTTACTGATGAGAGAGGCGCTAAGGTGTTTCTTATCAGGTCAAATAATCGTCCAGGGCCATTTTACGTGCCTATTCAGTGACGTGTGTGCCACGGCATGCCTGTAGCACCCTAGGTGAAAGAAGAAATACAAATCGGCCCTATCCACGTCTGAGTGTTGTTACAACTGAGCTCACAGCTTAGTAAACCAGAAGGACAACCCTAGAAAACCTCGGGATTGAGACAGACACATTTCTGCTGGACAGAGAAAGCCCAGAACCATCGGAGATCGCGTAATAACTTTCAGCTCGAAGTCCAATCAAACTTGGACTCGCCATTCTCCAGGGTCGAAGATTTTAGATCTAACACCTTGGTTTTGGACGTATGTGATCTACATGTCCTTGTTTTTTCTGTTATGACATTCTGGAACAGTTCTGGAGCTCCCAATCAGGTTTAGTTACGAATGTTGCGGAGCCACGACAGCTTCTTTCTCCTTAACCAGCGTTTTACTTTCTACTTTTCCCTCCATGATGATCTGCAGAAAACGATATTTTGGTAATGATGTGTTGACGGTGTCCAGAAACATCCGCTCCTTGTTAAAGTTGAAGGATAGTTGAATTCTTAACGTGTTCCGTTCAAACGTTTCCAGTCGGATATTATTCGCTACCAGCAACGTCTATGTTTCGAGTTCAGAGACGGATCTTCTAGGAGAGTCGGCGACAGCTAATATATGTTTTTCATTTGAATGAAAGAAAAAACATACCTATGGTTATAATTGCTATTACAAATGCTTATACAGTAAACCCTCTTATAGCGCTCCCTGCCATAGACAGTCCACTTCTAGAACGCTGTTTTCTTCAAAACGCTAATTTGTTTTGGATCAAATTACATTTTTCGTATATATGTAATATCACAAAATAAATGATGTTTAAGTTTCTTTAAATTTACAAAATTCAATTAAAAATTGAATTTACACCTTTTTGATGGTTGTCTAGTCTTCTATAGTGCGGGTTTTTATAACGTGACCTCTATCTTGGCACTATAAAAGGATTGACTGTAATATAATCTTACTACGTTCGAAATAAGTTGGAAGATGGAATTTATAGATTCTAGTAAAACCTGAAACGGTAATGATGCAGAAGGTTTAATACGAAAGAACCTAGTGGGAAATTCATACTCAAATGTATTTCGAAGATTCCTTGTCCTTACTGGGCGTTAGGTTTTTTTTTCACCACTGTTATGCCCTGTCTAATCCCGATGCTCTGAAGATCTTGCATGATAACCTTTTTATACCGCTTTCGTGGTCTCTATCTTCTCTCTCTTTATCGTGGCCTCTAACTACTCTGTCTTGGAACTAGAATCAGCAAAACGAGAGAAACCACGCTATAGACACCCGCCTTCTAGAAGACTAAGCATTCATACAACATTAAGGGTTAGGTTTTTAATTGTATTTTGTAAATTGTAATCAGTACATCAGACATTTTTCCCTTCACATATTTTGAACGACCGTGTTATATTTTAATGGCCTTTATTTTGTGGCAATGTATTACAATTTACAAAATATGTAACTTAAAACTAGAAGGAAGCCTTATAAGAGGGACTGCCACACACACAGCTAATACAACAGGAAGCGCTATAGGAGGGTTGGCTGTATGTGGGTTAAATAGTGGGATCTAATCTCTAAGAACTTGTCTTGATACTTTCCATGTAGTATAAGATATTAAGAAAGCAGAAAAGTATTCAAATCTCAATAAAGAATTCTAACTGAATGCCTGAACGATCTTTTTTGTATTCTTCTTGATTTAATGACTGCTTTGATATCGAATTAATTTATTTGGGTTTTTCTTTACTTCTTTTTTGTATTATTAACATTATTTATGATGCACTCCTCTCTTCTCGCTAATTCGAAGTATCCTAGAATTCTTATCATGCAGATTGTTGATTGCCGTGCTTCGTTTTACATCTTCAACTCCTCAAAGATGAACGTAATGATTTTGTTGACTGTCTATAAGACATGAAGTATCTTTCTTTAGCAACATATCTTTAAACCATGTAATCTATGTTTGTTTGTCGCTTATTAGTCTAGGTTTACGATGTATCTTGGTAGTGGCGATAATGCTTCAAATCTATCAGATTTTGATCAATTTAGTCATAAAAACCATCACCATCTGTTTATAGAACAGTTGATTCTCGTCAGATATGTTGTGAATAAATCTTATAATTTTTTAGAATAATCCGAAGTTTATATTAATTACTAACATTTCCTCATTTGATATTACAGAGCTTCGAACGAGTCTTATGCTAAATGCAGATATATGCAGACAGCTCAACAACGGCAACGCAAGTCTTCAACATCATTGAAAGGTCAGTTTTAAAGTCATTTATATCCATAAACTTTTGCATTTAATATAAATCTAGATGGTCCCGACTATTTATTTAAATAGTAATATTAAAAAAAATATTCACGTCATCACAAATCGTTTAAAAAGCGTATAAATCGACTTATCCACAAGCACATACTAAATTTATAATCCTCATTGCCATTGAATTTATTCAACGCCCACTTTAATAATCGTTGATTTATAGGCTCGAATTTTAGTATTAGAATAATGTTGTTAATTTTTTTTAATGTTTTTCTAATAATATATATAATATATTGAATCAATAGACGTGCCAAATTTGAAACACGTGCCGAATAGAGCAGTCGTTTTCAACAGTTTTCTAACTATAGATTCACTTTTCCATATAGATTTAAATTAAGTTTTTAAGTGCATATACCAATGGTTGAAGACTGCTGGAAATATTTACTATCGCCGTAATTGTCGAAGGTCATGCTTTTCTTTTTATATTTTATGCTCATATATTTTTAATACGTCATAAACAGCGATTTTCGCGAATTTTCTGATATTATCTGACTACAGCGTGTTTTAATTGCGTCTAAAATAACCGAGTCAATTAATCAAATCGCCTCTAATTACGTATATGGGAATATCCACGGCTACACGTCAACTTAGCAATATAATGTTCCATTAACGTGAAAATAAAAAAATATATTTACATAAGATTGAAGACACAAAGACTACGTCATACTAATCAAGATACGTTGAAGAAATATTAAACGCTATTCATTCCTGTAATAAAAATGGTAACAACCGAACCGTGAATCGAGTAATAAATATCAACTATTCACCAAGTTCAATGCTGCATACATAATTATTCGAATGAAATGATGATTGCATTTGTTCTTAAAAAAAATCGTCTAATTATACTCGGGAGTTCTGTGAAGTCGTTAATTAATAATGATGTTTTCCTGATTTTCTATTGATTTTTATGTCGTAATGCCTATGCGATGTGTGTGTTTGTCTGTTGTGTAACAGAGCCGGTGTCTGTTAAAGTTCCAACGTTTTCCTCGGCCATGTATTGTTGTAAAGTTTAGCTCTGGTGCGGCAGGAGCGACGGCCCGTTAAGAAATAATTGCAAAGGAGATCGGTATCGGAAGATAAATTATCTACTTGCCTCTACTTACCTTTGTTCACAATACTTTCACGTGATCGCCACCGACTATAGACACTGTCATTGTCTATCGCGAAAAATCTGTAATTAACGCGGCAATCTTTTCATATATTATTGTTGAAATTTTTTTTTTAATGCAGATTCTGTGTGAAAGTCGGTTGGCGACCGCTGCTTTTTGTAGTGGGGATGGTATTTAATTGAGCAATCACCAGGTGAGTCGAATGTGTCAACGCTTCTGTGACCTGCTCACCGAAACATGTCTCTCGTTGTTATACAACAAGAACCATTATTGTTCTTTTATTTTGCATTGAATAATTTAGAGGGAAATAAGTCATCAAGTGAAAACATTAATTTAGGAAATAAAAATTAAAATTGTTGCGCAATATCCTGCATAATAAGATTCGCAATATCACAATGCTTAATTAATGATTTATTTTGGACCGAAATTATGATTATCTGTGTAATTAATTTGATTATTGTTGACGTAACCGTAAATCAACGTTTGATTTATTCAAAACAATAAACGAAACAAATGAATTGAAAATCGCCATCTTGGTTTTTTTTACGGCGGTGCTAACGGAATCGAAATCACGAGGCCATAACAATTCCTTTGTTGTGCATCTCTATACCAAAATGTTTCATTAGCGTTCGATGAATTTATGAATAATTCATTATTTAATCATGCAAATAATTCAATATATTTGCATAACGAATAATAATGACAGGTTTATCAACTTTTATATGATTTTGAATTATAATATCTTAAAATCATTGTAAAAAGCGATCGTTTAAGCACTGAAAAGTTGTTTTTTAAATTATTTGATAATGATTTGCATCGAGGTAAACATTTCCTTAGGTTTTTTTTAGATTATGTGCTTCTTTCAGATGAAAGATCTTCATATACCAAATATAACTCCAATTATTCTGGTAATTTTATATATTTTTGTGAGTTTTCTGTTTAATTTTATCATCATCAATGTTATCATAGAAATTCTGTTTTATAATGGGATTTTCTTCAATTTTTGAACCGTGTTTAACTAAAACCGTTTGTCATTGGCTATATTTAAATATTTCTAATTAGAAATACATATAGACGTAAATCTTTTAGAAATATATCTATCTAATGGTTGTTTATTTATAATTGGTTTGCTGTTTAAATATTTTATAAGTTATATAATTTATTGATTATCAAAAAGGACCACCATTAGATCTAGAATCGTTTAAATTAGACAGTTATAATTAGACTGAAAAAAATTGGAGAAATAAAGCATAATTTGTGTATCGTAAGTTATGTATACCTGGATTATTAAGGCAATGGATTGACAAAAATGAATACTTCCATTCCATTCGATAGCCAAGATAAGCTTTATGGAATTGGACTACAAATAAATCTTGATTATTTTTAATTTAACTGATGAGAAGTTGAAAATGAAGTAAAAGTAGAAAAAGTCGTCCGTTGAAATGTTGAAACCATCGCAATTCTTCGATGGGTCGAGTATTTTTCATTCGAAGGTCTGCAGAGCTTTCTTGCTTCTCTCAGTCAACCACTAAGTTGCCTAGATAACCACAGAACGAATTATGAGTTTGTATAACCAAATTTTGGTCTATTCTGTACTATCTCACTGAATAGTAAAATACGATCTTTATCTCGATCATTATCTAGGCCAATTCTTGTCCATATTATACTCAGGCCCAGTATAATACGGGTCCCCAAAAACATGGTGTAATACAAATCCGTGTTATACAAAGTTTGAATTTCATACAAAATAAAGGTGTTCGTTCCAAAAAATATCGAAGGTTAATTTCATTCATCATCACCATCACTTAAAATCCTTTTTATTCGATTCTTTTTCAAGATCGGTTGCAGATTTAAATTTTTTGGAAGACTATTCAGTATTTTTTGATTTAATCTTTAAAACTGTGTAATAACCGATTGTCTGCTTTTAGCGTGTAAATCTTTATGTATTTTATAATAAGAGGCTTAGCAACTTACTTCCGTTATAAGATAATTTTCTATATACAGTAAGTCCTCGACTTGCGCGATTAATTGCTTCCGAAGGTTTTCGTATAAGTCGAAAAATCGCGTAAGTCGAGAAAAGCACAAAATTTGGCATTTTTAGCAAAATATTTGTTTTATTTTTAAAGGATAGATAAAAGTAAAATACATCTAAATATATATTATACAATAAAGAAAATATTATTTACTGACCATATTTATTGGACATATTGCACATAGCAGAATCTACATTATTATATTTATGGACGAACTATTTCAAGTGTCGGTCTAGTGTTAATTGTGTTTTAGCCTTTTCTTTTCTTCATAAATGAAAATGTAGCATGCAATAACATTATTCACTGCTTTTGTAACTTACGTGGTTTTAAAAATCGCGTAGGTCGAAATCACAAGTCGAGGACTAGCTGCAAAAATGTTTATACAGGCTAACCCAGAGGTTCCCAATCTTTTTCGGTTTGCGGCTCCCTTAAATACATCAGATTTTTCCGCGGCTCCCTTAATACATCAGATTTT
>JAGXCT010036488.1:1942-32787 GCA_022495035.1 Philopotamus ludificatus | reverse complement strand
GCATTCCTACTTTGCTATAGCCTGATAATAGATTTTCAATGCATTTTACGACTTTTTTGGCGTAAAAGTGCCAAAAATGTACAGAAAAAGGTGCTTCTGAATATCTAAAGGTGCTTATGAATATGCTTCAAATTAAAAGCAAAAAAAATACATTTTTTTGGAACGTTTTGGCAAAACTAATTCGCATATGAAGCGGTTAATATTTTGAAAATCCAGGGAATCTTCAAATGTATATTTTCGTTTCGTATGCATCTTCTTTTGGTCGTACATTTTCTCCAGTGACTACTTCCGGCCAGAACATTTTCCAACAAACAATTAGAGTGGATTGTTTTATTTTTTGACAGATGCAGAAACAATTTCTACACAAATTCGATCAGATTTTTTTATATGCATAATAAACTGTTAAATTCTCATCCAGATCTTTAACATTGAATATTTTTTTTTATTATTCGACAAATAGAATCTGATAAGATATTTAAACGAATGTTTCAGAATTCCTTATATTAATATAACATTCGTACTTCTAACAGTTCATCAATTTCAATTCTCAAACAGAAACCGTGTAAAACGAGGAATGAATGTATATTAATTCTCTCTGCAGTTCTAATTAGTATTAATTAATACA
Organism: Philopotamus ludificatus; assembly: GCA_022495035.1. NCBI lineage: Eukaryota > Metazoa > Arthropoda > Insecta > Trichoptera > Philopotamidae > Philopotamus > Philopotamus ludificatus. The sequence continues at coordinate 32,162 of JAGXCT010036488.1, read as the reverse complement.
TCGCGGGCGTAATTCGATTAGCCTAAATGATTATCATTTAGAATAAATTATCTATAAATATTCAGTAGTTTTTGATGAAAATATTGTAATCCAAAATTCATTATGCCTTTTTAATAACAAAATGTTATTTTTTAATTAAAATAAATACAGAATTGATTGTGTTTAAGCATTAATTATGTGTTTAATTTTTTTGTTAGGTGCAATGTATTGGTATTTCACGGTATATATTTTATTTCGGGTTCGAGTTTTAAATTTTTCCAGCTTCTGATCATTGATCCAAGATCGGGACGTGGATGGCCGATCTCGCGGCTTGGACACGCTCTGCCCTGTGCTCTGCAGACCAGTATTTACAAATACAATGTATCCAGGTTCACGGCTCATTATCTCTAATGCTTTAGTAACGGCCCGCTCTTTCGACAATGTCGACATCTGACGCCACGACCGATTTCTGATGGAAACGCTTTTTTTCTAGTCATTATTTAATTTTTATTGTTGTAACAATGGACTCGATTGAAGCGCTTTTACACTCGACGCATTGTCGCTTCCCTTTTGTATCAGCCTCGATCAATATGCATACACGGCGCGGTTTCAAAATAATACAAAAATTGATGACGATTTCCTAGATTACGAAATTGTAGCGGTTAAACGCTGATGAAAATCGGAACCGAATAAAACACGACCGTATTGTGTGATAACATTTTTTTTTGCAATTTTAACATTAAAATCAATGTGTTGATGAAATGCAGAGGCGATCGCTAGCATAGATTCTCGGCACGTATGACCAGTGTGATTGAATCTCCCCGCATCAGTGGTGGCGGTGTAATATCCTGTCATCAATTGAGGAATAAACAGACTTCATTAGTGGCTATCCAGACTATCGGGTTAATTTTAAAGTAGCTCGAATTATTGACGCGGAATGTGTGTGGACACTGCGTGAATCATATCCTCTCCGGATCAATTTACTGGATAGCTGAATTAATTCGAACGGATGCTAAAATCTATAGTCGGCCACCAAAAAAAAGAAAAAAAAACACGACGTGATAGAACATATGGGTCGATCGGCCAGGGCCGGCCTCGCAAAATTATTCGCATTTACAGCCAAAAAATTCGACGGGTCGATATGTATCGGCGGGATTAAAGGATTACCTGCTGCCGGCGCAAAACAAATAAAAAGCGCGATGGGTTTGATCTGAGCTTTCGCGGCTTTGCATAGCAAATGTTGCATATTTAAAGCGTTGGCTTAGCCGCTATCATTTCGTCTTACGGTCCGTTGCTTCTGCAGATTTATCCGCCGATCCGCTTACTAGATTTGTATTAAAAATTTATTTCGAAAAAATCCCCCCAATACCGGCCCGCATCGCGGAATATCTGGCCGCGGACGTTAACGAGCCGCAAACTGCCGCGTCCAATAAAGCGATAAACGTACGGCCGCTTATGCACAGTTTGCATATTGCACGGAGACGTTTCGATGCATATGGGTTCGGCCTAGATCTGGCGATGGACCGAGTATTGGCCGCGGCGCCTACGCGTCGTATCAAGTCGTCAATAGTGGTGGTTATCGCGGTGCTACGTGTCAAAGATACCGGAAGACCAGTGGCGTCTCGATGTGCCACATGTGCGATTAGAATTATTCTTTATTAAAGAGGCGCAATCTGACTCCATATGAAAATTACATCATTGTATCAATGAGATAAAATTCAGTAATTTACATCAATAATTGAATTTTATTAGTCCATCTTTTCATGCAAGAACACGGTTTCGCTCAAAGACGCAAAAATGAGAACCATTTTTAACAAATGCTTACTGAAGGTCGAGTGTTGTCGCGTGTCGGTATTAGACGTGACGACGATAGCGGTTTGGCATAATCATGGTTTCGTAGACTCTACGGAGCTATGAGGAGCCAGGCCGCTATCCAGGTCAATTCAGTGAGTGTGTGCTACAGGAGGTGCCCGTAGCACCCGATCTGCCTTGTCTGATTATTGTTACAATCCACAGGCTATCGGGCTTATGGCTGGCGACCTGACCCGTATTCGAAGAGCCAAGATAACCTATAGGACGACTGTCACAGTCCTGGCATCGGGGTTGTGACGGACGTGTCTCTGTTAGAGATCGCGTAGTCTTTTCCAGGTAGCAAATACCTGCCTCAGGGTTAAAAGGCCACTTTAAAAGAGAGGCATAAAATTGCCTGCCTCCATACTAGAAGGTCTACAATGCATTTTTACGTATTTGTAAGATGATTAAGAATAAAAATAATTATTCATTTAGTGGTTTTTAATTTGGTCGATATTTTGGATTTTTTGATGCGAATCAATGCGAAGAGTAAATGACACGCGCACTCGGCGATGTCTCGCCGCAGACTGCGCCGCACATGTCAATCGCACGTTTCACTAGCACTCGGCTCATCGTACTGATTGCGAGCTAAAGAAGACATGGCGTGCGTGGTAACAGTAGCGAATATTGTTGTTTTTATTTGTTTTCGCAATTGCAGACAATGAAGGTCAAAAATTATTAATTATATTTATTCCTTAGACATTTTAGACAAATACAAAACATTTGTGACGTGTAGGATTTATATTAAAGAGATTAATATCGGCGCGACTAGGTTAAGGAATAACAAGCATCCCAAATCGGACTTTTTGAAAATGGCGAACGACGTACATGATGAATTTGATGGAGAGAGTGAATATGATTTTACTCAACCAAGAAATGAGGAAGAAAATTTTGCCGATAAACCTCTTCTTTTTTACTATGAGAACTGCACTTTGAGGTATTTCCTATGGTGAAAGAATACTCAACTAGTTACTTGTGATGTGTCACATACAGATAACGCATAGAGAAGATGATAATGAATACCGAGACAAAACTCCTCTTACTTACCTGGACACAGTAGGTAGAGTAAAATCTAATGCCTGAAATGAGACAGAAAACTCTGACCGAGACGGTTTCCGGGGTATGAAAACAAAAAGAGGACCCTCATGTCACGTATGAGACACAGGTTCCTTTGGACCCAAGTGCCATTCAAGAGTCTGGTAAGGCCCATTCGCTCAGCGAGTGAGTGCCTCGTGACTGGTAAACGATGATGATGATAATGATATACATATATTCAATCTCTAATAAAATTGAAATTGATTGGATTTACTTTTAAAGATATATTTGTTTTTAAAATGTTTCCGTTTTTTATACTAGCTCTGGGTCTCTTATAACACGGAATTTTTAAGAACACATCTATCGTGTGATTTTCATCAACGCCGTAAGTTTTTTTTAACTAAATATTTGAAAGCTTCCTTTCTGAAATATGTCTGACTTGATATAAGTCCTGTTTGGACACAAACAAAATATTAAGTATTCGACCTTGTTTGGAATACGATTCGCGTGCACAGGAAAGACGCAGAGTAAAGCTGACCAGTGAGAAGTTGCAGTAACATGATAAGGAGGAGCACAAGACTATAATAGATATTTTATCTTCTGACTTGGAGGAAGAGGAGATTGAGTAAATCCTTAATTAATTAATCAAATATTTTTTGTCAAATGGATAGATGTCAAAAACTTTGAAAAAAGGAAATACCAGCTTAACAAAGCACATAAATGTCGTAATAGCTTTAACAAGAATGGCCAGACAATGTCACATTTCTAAAACATCATGAAGAAACGTATACGTAGATGAAAGTCTTCATTCAAATAGGTGACTGGAAAGAAAAACATAATTTTCATTAATTTCCTCAAGGTCTATAATTATATAGTATTGACTTAGTAGTTAGATAGTAATAAGGAAACGGACGTTGACACGAAGTCATGTGCAATAGAAAGAACTATTTTGGAGTTAAGGTGATATTAGTTGATAGTTTTCTATGAAATTACGGGTCAGTTTGACATTCTACCGGGATTCTGGACAGCAACTTTAGTTACAGGACATCCTAGCCAATCCAGAGCAGTTGGCAACTCTATTGTAGATACATTCCATATCCTATTGTGTTAACATATTAATAATTAATATTTTCATGAATATGAGCTTCTGAAAAATATTCTTTGCATGTTTCGGGGGTGATAAATATTCTATAATATTGTTAGTATAACACATTTTATAAAATTTTGTTAAAACAAAAAGAATTATTATTTTATATCAACTCGAACCATATTTTTCTAAAATAATTTTATTACATATAGCATTTTTTTATTTTATTAGATTAGGATTATGGGACGCCACTGGCTTATTAAAATGAGTGTTAATAAAATGTCCATAAATACATATACACCGCCCATGCAACGAGCACGCCACACATATGTTTACAAACTCAACCCATTTTCTCATAAAAGTCAATCAGCCATACAATTACGGCGATCATCTGCACAGCGCCGTAAATTTGCACAAAATATGACAAATAGAATGATTGTGCTGTGCCATCGCCAATATTACTCTTCGCCACTGATATCATCCAATTAATCGCGACATAAAGAATCACCATCGAACATTTGACGACAATCGAATTTGTTTAAACAAGAATTGAGTTAATCGCCTCATCCGCCGCGCTGGTCATCAGCGATTGTTTGTTTAAAATTATTCCGCATACACGGTATTTGCCATGATGGATATAAATTGAAATATTGGAAACATGATGTCACGGCGAGATGATCTACATACATATCAAAATGGCGGAGGTGTTGATGACAAATTCATTGTCGCGTCGCGGAATATTCGTCGACGATTTCTTTATGTAATTTTTTTTCTGCGTGCCGATTGACGATCATTGTTGGAGTCTCTGTGGTCACACATCATGACAGTGGTATCCCGCAGCAGTGTTGAATTAAACGATGTCGATGTCTCGCGGCTCCGGAGACTTCTCGCCTTGCAGACTTGGGGAGTTTCGACTGGATGCGCTTCGTTGGTCACATAATAAAATTATAATTGCTGTCACGGCAGATCGTACTGAGGTGTCCGCTCCCATTAGCCTTTCCTCATCATCACTCTTCAATAATATCGTATTATTTTATTTATTAATACCAAAAACATCTAGAAAAATCATTTACGGTAAAATATTGACATTAAGATAACAACTCCTATAATTATATTAACAATCAATACTAAATATCGATGAAAAATGGTTGATTAAATATGTTGCGTAATGCTGAATTAATTAAAAAATATTTCAATGTTTTTCGGTCTGACTTTTGAGTTAAAGACATCGTAAAAGGGGTCTTTAATTTTTTTTTAAATATCGTATGTATATATTTGAATATTATTGATTATTTATTCAGCAATGTATATAATATTCCGAATATTTTTTCTTATACAAAACTAGATCATTATTGAATTGTTTTCATAAATGAATTTAATTTCCTATGCAATTGTTTCGCTTTTTACACGGTTTTAAAACAGCACAAATTCATTACAATTGCTTTTTATACAAGCTAACTTTAAGACGATAAATAAAACAATTGTCAAGGATGAATATTTTCAGCAATTTTAACCTTTTCCACGCTGGATATTTTTAGTCGAATCTACGCTCTACTTCATTAATTGTATTTTACGAATATATAAAAAATATATTCGTTGATAAAATGAGTAAGAAACATTCAACAGGGTTTGATCTGATATCTTATTCAATAAAATACAATTTTTTTTATAAATTAATAGAAAAAAACGTAGCCCACAGAGTGAAGAGTTCAAATACTTAAACGTTTGGATTTATTATTAGACAATAACTCTTAACAAATATATTTAAAATATGTAATTTTGAGTTAAATTCTAATGAACCATATCCCTAATTTTTACGCATTAGCTGTATATTTTAAATATTATCGATAACATATCTAGTGATTAAATTAGAAAATCTTTAAATCACTCAAAAATAATGATCTATGAAATAATGATATCATGACTATTTTTAAAAAAAAAATAGATTATTCTAAGAATAAAAATAATTATTCATGACATGCTTTATAATTTAATGGCAACATAATATACATGTTTCTAATTTTTTTCGCAATTACAGACAATAACGGACAATGATTTTTTGTAATATTTATTCTTTAGATTTTTTTTAGACAATTGCAAAAAGTTTGTGACACGTAGGATTTATATTAAAAGAGTTATTTGAAAAAAAGTTAAGATTCCAGATAAAATACTGTTAATCTATATTTCATATGCCATAGATATTCTTAATCTTATTCATTGATAGAAAGTTAAATTGTGATCATTTATTACGATTAAGTCAAACAAATTGTTCATTGACTTTTAATCATTTTAAATAATTATGATCCTCTGGCTATTTTTATATAATTTCAAACCTATGTCAATGTAATTCTAACATCTCTTAGAGATTAGTAATCTTTTCTTCGATAAAATTTTATTTTATCAATTATTCTCTATTAATATAAGTTTATTTTTCATTAGATTGAATTTCATTTTGCAAATGTATTAAAACCAAAGCTTAAATAAAATTAGTTGAAATAATATGTTACACAGTGAAAAATATTAAGCTTACATCATTACGATTGAATTTCTGTGAATTTGTTTATCTCTTTGTTGCATTATTATTGTTTTGAATACGATTTTCCGCGAAATTGTATCGAATATCGGCATCGAAGCGTGGGATTTAGCCTATCCGCATTGTTCGCGAACTCGTTTCAATGAAATTTTCAGTCTATAGCGTCTCGATTATTTTTTTTAACTTAATAACACGAGAATGACGAATATGGATCACCGTCCGATTCCGCTATCCGCCTAATTATTTCGGATATAATGAGGCGAAGAGAACGCCTTCCGAACAACATTAATTATGTTGATTGGCGCGGCTCTACGATGATCGCCGATTAATTGTATGTGAATTTTATTAACAATAACTAATGATATTCATCCGCTATTAGTGGAAATCGAATAATTAGCCGAATTTTCGTTTTATATCATTTTTAATTGCCGCGAGTGTGCCATAGATGTACTGTTAGAGGCGGAACCGGCACCGAATTATTCGCGGGGAGACAAGCGATAATGAAATATTATGACTAATTGATTTAACATTGTTGAGAGGAAAGTTGGCCAGGAAATCTTGTCAATCGTATTTGACTTTCTCGAATTTAATTCTGATAATTTATTTATATGAAAAAAATTGTTTGGATCCGAACATAAAATCAATTTCATATTATTAACGGCTTCTAACTACACGTAGTGATAAAAAATATCACGCACGATATCACTACAAAGCGTTCAACTAATTCTAAGATCGAAAAAAAATCAAATAAAATATTGTTTTTCTCAAATGCATAACATCTTAATGTATTTTTCTTGTCTGTGATCGGTTGCCAATAAATGCCGCATTTTTCATTATTATCATCGAGTATCTATCTGAATTTTAAAAATACTTCAGAAAAAAAATACTAAATATATTTTATTGACAATTGTGAAATCGGAAATATGTATTTATTTTATATATATTATATTTTTCAAACATATCATAGTAATTTCTCATAGCGTTAATATTTTTTATTTTTCCCAGGGTCTAATTTAATATTTTAAATACCTAGAAACTTCAATATTAATTAAATACCAAATAAATTTCTCGGTTATTAAGCGCGTTTTTTTAGAGGCTGACTTAATAATCAAAATGTGAGCTAAATATATTTATTTTACAGCATTTTATTCGTAAATCGCTAGACAAATATAACTAGTGATTGTTAAGGAAAAATCTGCAAAAAAGTCAATAACGACGATTGCGTTGGTTTCTTTGAAATGGAGATTAGTAATTCTCATTTTACGTTTTTTAATATTCTGAGAGTAGACTCATTTATTTTAATAGTTGATTTATTTCTGATAAATTAGATGTATATAAAATTTCTTCAGAATTTGATGATGCTGCATTTTTATCGAGAATTATTTTTCTAGATAAAACACATTTACGATATAATAAAATTATTAGAAATGAGCTATTTGGTTTGATTAATTACGGATAAGCGACATTGTGAATTAAAAAAATAGTGATCTCTATATTATTTTTCTCAGAATAAATTAAACTCTATAAAGCGAAAAGAAGCGTCATTTTTTTGTTACGTTACTCTGAAACCATTAATTTAGTCACCGTATACTTTTGAGTTAAAACGTTGGTTGGTATCGTTTTAAAGCTCTGTTAGTATTCTTTTGGTTTTCATATTTTTTTTATTTTTTTGGACCATAGTAAAAAATGTGTTATTATTACTTATTTATAATATGTTATGCTGTTTTAATTTAATAAAGGATTGATATCAAATAAAACTACTTAGACCATCTGTAATAATTTATAGAGACATCTTGAATCTTCGACAGAGCTATAGATGGTTGAAAAGACAGAAGTTCGAAAATCGTGAAAATGGGTGAAAGAATAAACCAAAATCAGAGACAGCTCTTAAAATCGATGATGATACTGTAATCCCATTAATGGAGTCCGATCCACGTAAAACAATCAAGAAATTGTCACCAGTCCTTAGTTGTTCATGGTTAACAATGAAGGATAATTTTAAAAGGCACCAAAAAATAGACGGAAAATTTGAGTCCCGCACAAAATCTCTCCAACGATATTAGGATTATTTTTATCCTTACTGTGCCGATTAAACCGATCCGTTTATTAGAAGAATTATTACTGTGAAGAGGATGAGAAGAGGTTCTTTAACACCAATCCAAGGAGAAAAAAACAAAGACTTCGATTCAGGTATCTGTATCTACTCCTGGATCATCATTGACTGAAAAAGGTTCTCAATTGTTACAGCAGAGCTGTATTATATCTTATTAGTTGGATTAGAGAAGGTACTGCTTAAAAAACTATCAGTTTTAGGAAACAATCAAAGATAATTTCTTAATTGTGATAATATAATTCCATACGCATCAAGAATTACCCAAAACAAAATAAAAGAGCTAGAAGTTCTCCTACATTTTCCTTATTCACCTTCTTGTTATCATATTTTTCATGTCGATAGAATATTCGCATCGAGATAAAAAGAAATACAAATGTTGACCAAGTCTAAAGTTCACTTGGAGTCACCAGTATTTATCGAAATATGTATTAAAAATTATTATGTAAAGGAAGATCATAGAAACCAATGAAAAATATTGTACAGTTTTTGTTTAATAATAATTGTCACAATAAAAAAATGACATTTCTTTCCGCTTTACCTAATACATGTTTTGAAAGGAAAATATAATCCACTAATATCTGAAAATAGCTCCTTTACTTAGTCATATTTATGGAAAAATTCTCAATAAGTAAATATCTTCTCGAGAATATAATTAAAAAATGCTCATTCTTGATAATTATTTTGGTCGTGTACGTTTGTGATACTAAAATGATATTTCGCTGCCATAAATTTGCGGTAATATCATGAATGTCATCCGTGTCTCGAGTTCAAATAAAAAATTAGATGTAACGATTATAATTCGAGCATTTTCGGGTTATGGCGTTCGCATTTTATTTGAAAGAAATCTCCAAATCTCTCATCCAGATCTCGCGTATAACAATGGCATTATTAACCATGATATTTAATTTTACAAGCATCAATTTCTAGATCGCCTCACATTATCAACTGTACAGTTATTTTCTCATTAAGTGTCCGGAAAATTCTAGTGACCCCGCGACACGTGCAATATTATTTTAATTCCGCGCAGTTATTATCGCTTGATAATCTTTAATTATTTCTCATCGAGATACATCTCGGTTATTATTCACGGTGTTATACACGGAAACGCATACATAACAGGACAGTGTCATAAAACAGCTCCGCGCGAAATATTTCGGGCACTCGTATAACTACAGTTAGCAGATTATCTCGGATTGTTTTGGATACATAAAATGTTAAGTCTATGAACAATAACCAGACCAACACGTCAATTAATATATTTATATATATGGAAAAAAAAAATAATACTTAGGGGCCATTGTTTGATGGGCGATTCTCTCACCGTCAAGGTTAAGTCGTGTTGCATTCGCAATTAAAATTCATCCATAAGTGGTTTTACACATCGATATGATGCTAGAATAAATATTTTTCATGTAATTATGATGAATTGCAGAATGGTATTGTTGCAATAAATCACATTTCAATAGTGAGGAATTGCAAGATCGCAATGAAAATCATCGTCGATAGTGTGGGGAAACAAATAAAATGGTATTCGGGGCCCAAGTGGCCGCGATGAATATTCAAATCGGAATCAAACGAAGCAGGCAGACTTGTTTTATGGCACTATTGTTTTTTCCATGACGTGTGTCGTAATTTGACGTGTTATATTTTATGACTATTTAATTTATGTGTGTGGCCAGTGCGGGTGTGGAAATTGCCGGATATAGTCAGTTGTGGTATCGGCTGCCACGCTCCGCTACTGACTCCAGCTCAATTATCCGAAATGTATTGTGTTCCTGATGCGTATGTGTATGTGCGTATGGAAGTGATGATGATGATGATTTCGTGTGGCATTATTTTGCCATCCTTGACATGGCCGGCGTGTCCGATTTTCGTGTATGACGCCAAACATGTCAAAGACAATAATTGACTACAATGATTTCTCAGGTGTGCATTTCTACGAGAGACAAAACCATAACTTCTAATCTAAGCTGTCGATCGAGTATGGTAATATAAAATACTAGAATACCATCTCATCTCATCAAGAATCATATGATTGCAGAGATAGAAAGAAGTCTCGTACAAATAAGGCATATTAAATACGATACACTTTCGATTATCCGGGCTAATGATGGGGTGAGACAGCACGAATAATCGAAAACATACATTTTATTTTGTTTTGAAATATAATTACGTATATATAAAGCTTACTATTAATTAAAAGTAATTAATATTTATTATGAAAATTTGTGAATTTGGTTTGATTACAAGAATCCTTACCGATTTTCTTATTTCATTTCGAATTTTCCTTTCTGCTTCTTCATTAGCATCTCCATTTTTTTTCTCTTTGGTTAAGATTGGAAATAATATCCTTATCGAAATATATTAATCGTATTTTAACAACTCCTAAAATCTTGTAATTTTTTAGAAAAAAAATAATTCATACACGATTAAACGACTGTCCTTATTCTGTATTTAGATTGAGTTACTTCATTCAATTAAATCGTAAACTTTGTTACACAGGGTTTCAAAAAGGTTAAGGAATATTATACAAGTTATATTAGGTCGTAAAAAGTGCAAGTATGAGATAACCATAATCTGTTATCAATATGCTTCTATTTAGATTGTAAGGATCATTATATAATAAACACTGCTTTTTATGGCAACATTTTACTTAAAAAAAAACTCTTATTTTTAGAACCCATTTAATTTTGAACCTATTTTCCAATATCTTTCTATAAGATCTAGAGAAATATTTATTATTTCTGTTCCTTTTTAATAACATTGGAATTTTAGCTTTTCAAGCATCAAGAATTAATTTTGGAATTTCGCCAATAGTATTCACATGCATTTTTCAAGTGTCCGTGAAAGTGTTAAAAGTAATTACTTCCTGATCTTCTTAATGCCCTGAGTGAAAGTTGATGCACATTAGATTTATTTATTATTATTTATTTTTATTTTATTTTAAAGACAATGCGTGATTGGCATTACAGAATAACCCAGGTCGCCAATCACGCATAAAAACACAAATAGAATAGTCAGAAAAAAAAAAAAATACATAATTTAAGATATAAAATAACAACAAAATAAAAAAGTAAAAAATATTGAAATAAAGAAAATAATGTGTAAATAAAGATAAAAAGTACTATATGTTAAAAAGGAAAAAAAACAAAAACCGTCATTAGTTGGTCCGTTATATGAAATTATAAAATCTCATACAAAAGATCAACGAAATGGCGATATTTGACTTCAAATAAATCCACATATTCGGCCAAGTGGTTACAGAGGAATAGCTCTGGTTACCGGAGAGTCCTGAGCAATCTGTCCTCGCATTTGGCGGAAGAAAAAGCACACGCGAACGAGCTCGATGGTAGTGAGGTGGCGCCCATAAGGGCAACTTGGATATTACAAGGAGGTTATGTACTGCGCCAACCAACAGCTTGAAGAAGTGGTCTGCCAAGTAGATTGACCTTTTTTTCTCGAGGGTTGCATACCCCAGGAAGCTCTGTACCCATGCACTGGGGTATAAACTTGGGTAGAAACCAAACTCCCTCATGTAGAGATACCTAAGAAATTTCTTTTGTATTTTCTCCAATCTGAGGGAATTAGATGCTTTCACTATAGCTCTTATCTTTCCTTAACCCTTTCAGTGCGGGGCGCATGACGTACATGCGCATACACATCGTGTCCAGGGTGCGGGCGCATGTCGTACATGCGCGAGATTCTTTAAAACTTTAACTTGTCGTTTCATGTAAACTAGACCGAGTTCAGTGATGGTGTTTGTTTTAAACATCAGCTAATAAACACAGCTATCAATAAATATACAACATATCACAATAAATTTATAGGAACAATGTAATATGTAAATATGAATAGTAACGATTCAAATAGCGCGTGGTATCTCATTCAAATCTCCGCAGTAGTATCGGTGAGGTATCTCGGCTCAGGGGTTGTTAAGGGTGTTCCACGTACATTATGTTCCACATACACGTGTACGGATGTAATAGTATAAGAAAATTGCAAATTTTGATTCGCATTCCCATTTTTTTATCACTTAATCTCTGTTTGAGCAATTTATATTTTGTTCGATTTATTATTACGAAAATAAAGCGAATCGAGTTTATATTTTTAGTTGAGATGGAAGAACATATCCTAATCAACATGTTTGCATAAATTTCGTATTGGAAAATGGTCTAATATAGCGATAAACGGTGAATACAAATTTACCTCGCCAAAAAAATAATTAGGTCCAAAACAGCGCCTCACTAAGATGCACAATCGTGTTTAGACCCGCCGCATTGAAAGGGTTAAAGTTTGATTATTGATATTTCGCAATGAATTAGGGATGATTTTTCCGAAAAAAAATCAAATCATAGTTCATTTTTAACTTAACCCTCTTCACTCTGTTCACTTTTAGTTGAATTTATAAGTTACTCTCATTTTTTTACAAATTTATTAAAAGAGATATTCATTGGGGAATTGAATAAGAAGCATCTTTGGGGTTTGATCTGATATCCGATTCAATAAAAGACTTTTTTTTAATTAAATAAAAAATAACTTGGTTTAATTTAATTGCTAAAATATGTTTTAGCCGAATATGTCTTGTCCACGGAGTGTAAAAGGTTAAAAATCGAGTGTCAATCGAATGTTGATAACAAATTTCATCATCGACTTATATTTAGAGATCGATGATGTCGATGAGGTATTTTGGGGACCCTAAGTTTTTATTTTTCTTGAATAATTCTTTTAATATAAACCCTACATATCACACACTTATTATATTTGTCCACAAAAGTCTAAAGAATAAATATTCTAAATGATCATTGTACTTCATTGCAAAGATCAAATTAAAAACAATATTCGTTTCTGTTGTCACGCGCGCGATGCTTTTTCTCGCTCGCATCCAGTACGATGTCCCGAGTACGAGTGAAACGTGCGATTGACGTGCAGCGAGAGCGCTTGTTATTTATGCGTAATATTGATTAATTTAAAAATCAAAAATATCAACCAAATTATAAAGTATATCATGAATAACTATATTTATCTATTTAAATAAAATATCAAAGAGTTGATAAAGAATTTATGTATATCTTGACTTGAAATGGTTGGGGTCCCTGAAAGACCCATGCGGATGATGCGGTTATTACCGCAATTACGATAATTTTTATATTTAATAATCGTTCCCACATGCATCGTTTATCGTCAAATAAAAACAATGATAAGTATTTTTATAGCGTCCATTGAAACATTCCGGATCAAAAATGATATAGAATCGATTTTAACAATATATTTTATTAATATCGAGTATCGATAGTTATTTCTAGACGTCGTAATGCGTTTTAATTTATAATTATTTATGTCCATGCCAATTTCTCGAAGCTTCACTATGAATAATTGAGTTATTTGAGTTGAGTCGAAAACGCGATCTGATCGAGTGTCCAACTCTCGATAAATCTGTTGTATGATTGACGAACAACAGGTGTCCCAACTTATTATAAATTAATCTAGTAAGCCAAACCGTACATTGTGTCACGGGTCGAACCGACTGCGAATAGATCGTGAATAACCGACACGGCGACAACACACACTGACTCACTATTCGATACACCATCGTCACAAAGAAGCGACATGATCAAATCCCAAAATTACAAATATATTAATCATTTTAATTCAGACTGTGCGAATATGAGTTAGATTCCAATTAAAATATGTTTTGCTCATTTTTTATGCAAACAAAAAACAACACTTGCGGCCGCGGCGTCGTTTGCATATTTCTTCGACGCTTCGGTCATACGTTTAATACTGAAATCACGTTGATGTGTGCCAATATTAGCGATCAGAAATAACTGGCGAGACCGCGCGGAACTTGACAAATGTCGTTATAGTACGTTTGAATGACAGAAATATGAATGCACGGTTCATCTGGTGTACGCACACGTGTTCACGTGTGTACCGACATTTTGGCACTCTTCGACGACCCGGCGATTGCGAATAATCGGCAATTACCCGGATTCGACTGCGAATCCGACGATTATCTCGAGTGGACAACTTTGAGCCGGGGATCACCGCGCTAATTGGCGTCGAGTGAGTGAGAGTGATCCAATGAAATATCTTACGGAACCCAACGAATTGATCATTAAAACGTTTACGCGTTCTTCGATATTAACCGATAATAAATCAAAGGAACGTATCGTTCGTTTTGAAAGTGGTACAAGTCACAATATTTACATACGTATAATATACTCGTAATTTTCTTAACAAGTGTACATATTTTATTTAGTCATCAAGATGTTTCACTTTAAATATTCTCGAGAATATCTCACTGAATATTTCTGGTGATGAGTGATTTTTCGCGAGCCCTACCCAAACGCATACGTTTATTTTCAGTGTCGCTGATTGATTAGATATTTTGGTTAAGTGTAATTGAAAAATATGTAAACTCATTACTTCGTTAATATGTAATATGTATATGAAAATATTTTAACATGCAAATAAATACGATCGGAATACATCAATTATATTGTTTAAGATATAAGCATCTGAATCATCGGTTATTAAACTTTTCAACCAAAACTCTATGGCAAATTGGTTTCATGCACCTATTACTAGTACAATCATTTTTTGCATGTCAAAAATTAATTAAAAATTTCTAAATTATTTCATAGATACCCATTTTTGTACCCAAACTGTATCTTTTTAATACAGTAGGAACAATATTTTTTTTGCTTTCGTGGTAGATTGATTTCACGCACCTCTCAAAAATCGGTATCGTTAATACAAATTAATCTGTAGAATAATTAACAGTTCAATAGATTTACATTTAGATAGTAGTCATTTAAATTATCTAAGAAACGGCAAAAAATTGCGGGATGGATTTGTTTTAAATCTGGTGCTGCTGAAAGAATGTTGAAGATTTCAAGAATATAACCGTACTTCAACTTATTCATAAGGACGAGGGCTTCTGGTCACTGTATAAAATCGTTAAAGTTAGTATTTTAGACATGTCATATATTGACAGAAATATTACCTTCTTCAGACCATCAAGGAGAAACGAAACAGTCTCCAACTTACCAAATAAATTGTCACCACTCTTCTATTCTCCTATCCTTTCTTTAACAAATCTAATAGTATTGTTGTTCTAGTAGTTTTCGCTTCTTTTGAAGAAGCGAGAGCTACTAGACACCGCAAAACCGTAAAATATAACACTCCAAACACATAATTTGTGGACAGTGTCCGGCGCTTGTGTGCAGAACTTTAATTGGGCGCCTTTGTGCGCCGCACAATTTCGCCATATGGATGGCGCGCCTCTGTCCGTGGTCTTAATTATCACCTTCTGCAAACAATCATGGAGTAAAAAATTAAAAGGTAAATAGTGTTTGGGAAGAAATAAACTATCATGTATCTGTAACATTCATAACTGGACAGGGTTGGGAAGTCCAAAATTGTTCCAGTTCGCTTAAGATAGACAGATTTATGGAGAAAAAAGACAATTATCAGTAGATCGCCTACGTATTAAATCGGATAAGGCAGAAATATCTGCTTTTGCTTTCAATCATTCTGTTATTCATGATATTTATTTTTATGTACATGTTCTTCGTTATCTTCTGATACGTACTAATAATACATATCTATTCTTAATAATATATCAATTAAAGATATTGATGAATTCTTTATCAATATCTTTACATTATTTTTAAAACAAAATGAATTGTTCTAAAAATAAAGATAGTTATTCATGATATGCTTCGTCTCGCCTTAGACTTTGCTCTCGTAGCACCTGTCACTTGAACGTTTTACTCGCGGTCGGCACATCGTAACGGATGCGAACAACAAAAACCATCGCGCAACATACGTTGAATTTAGATCGAGTTTACCTCTTCTTCAACAAAGAATCTTGTATCAGGCACTTTTCCGTGAATATAACTGTCCACTATAACGTCGATTCCCATAATTTAAGATGTCATCACATTAAAGTCAAGATCCACATAATTTTGCAAGGGTTCGTCTAAAATAAAATAAAAAAAAAACCATGAATATTTTAAGATCTCGAATATCCGTACCAGGTTTTTGCAATAATAATACTTGAAAGCACAGATTATTCCCAAATCCAATGGTTGCAGTGTGGTGAAAAAACGGAAAATACGGAAAAACGTGAAAACGTGAATTCCGGATACGTAAAAATCAAAGTTCTAATGTATTTATTTTCTGAGATATTTGCCAGATTGCCATATATACTTAAAAGATACCCTAAAGTGAAAAAATATTAGGATAGTCATCATGATTTAGTAATTTTTTAACTATTGAGTTGTTCGGAAAGTAACTTCGATTTTTCCCAACCGAAGACTTACTTGAATATTTTAGAGCCAACTTCACACTTAAGCCCCATAATCATTATATATTTTGACAGCTGATATAGCAAGGCTTGTCTGTGAAAAAGTTTGATTGATTCTACTAAGTTGTTTTTGGTTGGTACCCTTTCAAATATGGAAACGTAAAACGCAGCATTTTCGACATATTTGACTTTTTTACTATCGCAAAGGTAAAAATGCTGTTCAAGCAACAACAAAAAAATATCCGACGTGTATAAAGAAGATGTATTGACAGAGCGCCAGTGCCAAAACTGGTTTGCACAATTTCGATCCGGAAATTTTGATGTAGAAGATGTACCACGTTCTGGAAGGCCAGATAAAGCAAATGAAGAATTGATGCTAATCGGCGAATAACAACTCGTTTGATCGCTGAGAGCTTAAATTTATCAAATTCGACCGTTCGTGATCATTTGAAACGCCTAGGTTTAATCTTAAAGCTCGATGTAAGGGTTCCTCTTGTTTTTCCAGAAAAAAAATTGTGCCGTCGATCCATGATCCATTTTTGAAGCACGTCATCACTGGGGACGAGAAATAGGTTGTCTACAACAACGAAAGAGATCATGGAGTAAAAAAGATTAATCGGCTCAAAGCAATTCGAATGCCGATATTGATCAAAAAATAATGATGCTATCTGTTTAGTGAGATTTTAAAGGAATCGTTTTTTCTGAAGTGTACTGTCATCAGTTGGACAAATTAAATGATTCACTTAAACAGAAAAGGTCAGAATTGATCAATAGAAAAGGTGTAGTGTTCCACCAAGATAATGCGAGACCTCATACAAGTTTGTTAACTCGCCAAAAGCTTTTACGACTTGGGTGGGATATACTGCCACACCCACCACATTCTCCAGATCTGGCACCTTCTGATTATTATTTGTTTCGGTCTCTACAATTTTCTTTAGACCGAAAACCTTTACTTTAAATGAGGAGGTCAAAAATCACCTTGAACAGTTTTTTCCCAGCAAATTACTTTTCAAAAAACCTGATAGTTTTAAGCTTTTATTTTCATAAATGCTTTAAAACTAGTCATAAATCCTAGTAAATATCGATAAAAATCGTGTTTTTTTATAAGAAAAGTAATTAATGTGTAATTCTATTCTATTCGTGATTATATGATCGACGCATTCGGTCGATAACTTAACCCTTTCCGAGCAGGCGCGACTCGGATCGTCTCGCACGCGGCTCGTTTCCTGCAGATATTTATGAATGCGCCGCTGGATAATTTAGTCATAAGTCCCGCCATTTATTTATCAATCGCAGCGGGCCGCCGTACTGTGGCTCGCTAAGCTAAGCTATGCTATTCGGCTCGGTCGTCTGGTATCTAGAAATAATATTTCACGGCGCATGCAGTCGCCACTTGCACTCGCGGCGTTCACCTTTAGCTGCTCGATTTACTGCTGCATTAATGCAATATCTACCGATCTCCTGCTATTAGGTATATAGGTGTGTTCATAATGTGTGCGCGGTGTATATTGAGCGGAGCTGCAGCAGCTCGGATACACTGCAAGTGCCAAGTCTATATCGATTTTTGTCGTATGATGATAATGACATTAGGCGTTGCCTTTGTGCGGCCGATGGCGATGTGCACAACAATATTTGATTCAATGCTCAGGGGTCGAGGTCAAGATCGCCGAGTGAGCGAATCGTTCGCGGAATGTGCCAGCGGACGATTTTGAAAGTGGACTAAGTCGCCGAAATGTTTGTGTTTAAATAATTATTAAAATTTATCGATATTTAACGGCGCGATTCCGAGCAAAATAGAATCACGATTTTTATTCGTGTCGAAAAATGTTGGCAAAATCTTATTTTGTCATAAACAATCTCGTTCGCTGGATTAATGACCGAGAATTAAGAACATCTAGTATGCATTATAAATATAATATTTTGACGCCGGGATATATCACGTGTATTAATCATGTTATTATTTCAAAATACAGGTTTTCTTTTTACAGCTGTTTGATATTTACACAATTATTTATACATTATTTTTTAATTTATTTTATGTACAGTAATAAATTGTTAGTTGATATTAAATAATGGAAACTATCTCCTTTTTGTATATATCAACTGTATCTATTTTTAAACTATAACATATGGAACGTATCCACTATGCAAAAAAATAAGGATATCATATTTTAAGCACACATACACAACATTACATTTCATCCATTGCGGTGAGTGTTATTGAATAGGTCCAAAAGTAATCTCCTTTTTATTTCTCAGTCTAGTTATGAAATGAAATCAATTTTAATAATAATTTATTTGGGTTTTCATCCAGTATTTATTTGTAATATAACCTTTGTAGCTGAAAATTTTATTTTATTTTTCGTATGCAAAATGCCAAAAAAAATTCAAATGCTATTTATTATATAAATATTATTGGAGTTTAAAGATTGGCCTAAAATCTATCAAAAATGGTAACTTTTAAGTTCAAAGACCTCATCGTGATAATCCAAATTAAGCTTTCTATTGAAGACTATTATATATGTCGGTTTATTGAAATAGTAAAAATTATTCTTCTGCAAGTGTCGTGTCTTCTTATTGCTTTTTAGTTCGTTATTGTATGGGTTAGTTTTAAGTGTAAGGTTGGTCAAGCTCTAGATGTTTCTGAAAAAAGAGAGCCTCCTTGTCCTCTCATACACCGTTGGCTTTATATTCTATTGTTTTTTTTTTATTATTTATCATTGCAAGCTATTAAAATACAGTCTACGTGTCTGAAGTATTTATTTTTTATAGCTTCACGTTATCCAGAAGTTCTCAGTCTTTGTTAGAAGATCATGAAATCTTAAGATTTTTCAATAGCATCACAATTCGATTCATTGTCCACTTCCGTACTCACCGGATACGGTTCCTTGTCACTTCTTTCTATTCCAGAAGATGAAAAATAACACGAATAGGCAACGTTTTGCTAACATTGAGGAGATAATGCTAAAATCACTGAAGGAGTTAACCGCCATGCGATTACGGTAATGAAGTGCTTCAAAGATAGGAAAAAGCACTGGAAAAATATGTCTGATATATTTCATGGACTCTTTAAAGGAGGTCCAGGTGTATACGGACGAGCCTCCCCTGTTTATGCTATCTTCGTCGGTCTCGTGCTTCTACTATCCATTACTCAAGGACCAGCAGAGGCGCGTCCGTTTCAACTTTGATCCCAGGACTAAGACGGTTGTCCTCCAGGTTAACTAGGCTCTTCAATACGTGTCAGGTCGCCAACCATAAGCCCGGAAGTGAGCCCATAAGCAAGCTGTCAACCCGCGGATTGTAACAATAATAATCGGACGTGGCTAGGTCCGATTCGTATTTAATTTACGATCTGATCGAGTGCTACGGGCACCTCCGGTAACACACACGTCACCGAATTGTGCACCAATGACGGCCTGGCTCCTCATAGTTCCGTAGAATTTCCGGAATCATGATTACGCCCAACCGCGATCGCCGCCACGTCCGATACCGACACGTGACAACATTGAATATAACTGTAATTAATTCTCATTTAATAAATATAAGTGCATTTGTAGCTTAAAAAAATGCTCATTTCCTTCAACATTTTTATTAATTATTTATGCAAAATTAACTTTAACACGTTGGCAATTGAAAAAGTATCGCCTGAATGTGCTAATATGTTTATCTTATGAAAACAAACTATGGTCGCTCACAGAAGTGGAGAGAAGGCGTATAGAAGTTATGGTGATGTGAGTGTAAAGACGCATGCTCCATAATACTTGAATAAACGTAGCCACAAATGCTGATGTGATGTCGCAGATGAGCAAGGAGCAAGAGCTTATAAAAACAATTAAGAGTGGAAAGCTCGTTTATTCCGGCCATGTGAACATCATCCTGAAACATATCAACCCACGTTTCATCACATCATTTAAGACAAGATTTATGGACTTGAAAGGCCGATATTTTTAAAATGGGGCTTCATATTTAGTTATGAAGAATCTACATTACTGTAATACATTGCAGTCATCCACTCTGTCCACTTTTAGTCCAATCTATGAGTTACTCTCATGATATTTTTTTTACAAATTTATTAAAAAAGATATTCATTCGAAAAATGAATAAGAAGCATCTATAAGGTTTGATCCGATTAAAAAAGACATTATCTTTTAAAATGAAATACCAAAATACTTCGTTCAAGTTGTGTGCTAAAAAATCTTTTGGGAAATAAGTCGGGCCCACGGAGCGGAAAAGGTTAACAAAGTTGCCGTTTACATCACCATCTAAGAAGTGATCAATAAGCGGCATCGTTTCGGGTCAACCCGATATGTCATATCACACACGACGCGTCTAAACTCCGCGACACACACATCCAAAGGCGGCCGCAACACAAAGAGCGGCAATGCTCTCGTCCGGACAGAGCGCACAGCATACGACCGCGCACACATATACGTACACACGTACCTACGTTCGGTACGTGACGGATCGTATCGATAGGCAGCGGGGCCGCACGTGCGCACACACGTGCCAAAAAAGTGGCGTAGCCGCGTAGAGCCGTAGCGGCCGTAGCGCCGTAACCAATCGGCGATCGAACATCACGTATCGGCGGCTCCCCACCGCTGATTGGCTGATCGGTTCCACGCGATTGGCGCGCCAGCCAGCCTCCGCGGGGAGGGGGGAGGGCGCGGGAGGGGGGCTCGCTGCCGATACCGGCCGATCGCACACCCACCGGCCCGATACTTGCCGATACCTGCCGATACGCGTCCGGCCTCGTCCGATCTAAGCCGCGTCCCGGTCCCCAAACGGTATACCGACCGAACACGATGTTAGCAGCACATCGGTACTCATTTAAAATGTTATATAAATAATCATACATATCAGGTTGTTCTGAAAGTAATTTCGTTTTTTTTTATAAATATAAATATCTTATTGAATTATATATCGTCCAACCCGGCCAATACCTTTTGCCATCTTTCTGGCAGTAGCATGATTCCACCCTCATAAAATTTTTGTTCTTTGCTGGAAAAAAACTGATCCAGGTGATTTTTGACCTGTTCATTTAAAAGTATTATCTTGGTGGAACACTACACCTTGAGACAGTTCATTTTTTTACTATATGGTCCCCAGTGATGATGCGCTTCAAATATGGATCATTTTCTTGAGTTTGAGAAGCAAATCACAGACGTCAACGCGACGACACAAATTTCTTTCCGTAAGAATATGAGGAACCCATATGTCGAGCTTTGAGATGAAACCTAGGCGTTTCAAATGATCATGAACGGTCGAATTCGAATAATTTAATCTCTTAGCGATCTCACGAGTTGTTATTCGCCGGTTTGCATCAATTAATGCCTTCATTGTGTCTTCATCAGCTTCAACTGGCCTTCCAGAACGTGGTGCATCTTCAACATCAAAATTTCCGGATCGAAATTGTGCAAACCAGTTTTGTCACTGGCGTTCTGTCAATACATCTTCTCCATACACATCGGATATTTTTTTTCTTACTTGAACAGCATTTTTACCTTTTCGATAAAATGCTGCTTTCAACTCTCCATATTTGAAAGGCACCAACCAAAAACTACTGCGTAAAATCAATCGAACTTTTTCACAAGCAAGCCTTGTTATACTAGCTGTCAAAATATATAATAATTAGGTGGCTTAAGTGTGAAGTTGGCTGTTAAAAAATACAATTAAGTCTTCTGGTGGGAAAAAACGAATAACTTTCCGAACAACCCAATATATATAGTGTATATTTGTTAAAAAATATGTATGGATTTTATTATGGACACCTTCGTAATTCTCCAGGGCATAGTGGACAGAATAGTGCCATTTACGATGTTATTTTTATTTGTACACCGTGTTTAGTGCCTTTTGGTCTTTCGTTCGTAATTAATATTAATCAGACGGATGGCGTGTGGTAATTGATATTCGGCGGTTGTTTGCTTTTTTAAAACACGCGGCATTTGAATATGCAATATTTTGCCGAAACTTTGCACGATGCCGGTCTCCTCGGCATCCACGACAGAGCAATTAATTAAATCGCGCAGACATGTGTAGACGGAGGCAGAGGCGGAGAGGGGCGGGGGGCGGAGAAGGTGAGAGCAGATTTCGTCAGCATCCCCGGAGGAGGCTAATTCTCCGATACGGTGTGCCGGCCCGCGGCAGGGCTACAAAAAATCAATACGGGCCGAACGACGTATCTACGCCGTAGCACATACGTGGCCCGTGTGCCGCGTCGTCGTGTGGCATGTGGCGTGCGGCGTGTCGCGTGTCGCCTGTGGCCGAGGTCACGCCGCATACGCTAATTGCAGTTTGATAGGGTGCAATATGGTGACGTAATATGTCAAAGATTTGCATACGAATGGTGCTTTAAGTCGCGATAATATTACTGGTCCATCAAACGTTCGTTATCTTCATTTTATTTTGATTGTTATACTACCGCGGGTATTAAACATAGGTATGTAGCATAATATTCGCTTTCTGCAGACCATCATGGATGGACCAAAATTGATGATAAACGTTGGTTGAGAAGAAAGAAGCTGTTGTGGATCCCCAAAATTTGAAGCTAGACCGAATTGGGAGCTCTAGAATCGTTCCAACTCGCCAAAAATTGACAATTTTATAGAGAAAAAACACAAATAATTAGATAATCACCTACGTCCAAAAACGGACAAGGCACATGAAGTCAAAAATCTGTATAAAATTTTATAAAACTATTTTTTTTATGGGAATCAAGAGGAATCGTCGAATAAACATTTACCAAAAAGACATTTAGCAGTTTCGTGTTTTCCTTAAAAATTTTGTCAAATGAGGGGACTTTTTTGTATACCGGTATTACCATATGCTAATAATTTGTAAGACGTTCGAGTAACTTACCTTTATCCTTGAGCCAATGATTCGTATCTCAAATTCTAAGACAGAACTTGATAGATATGAGATGTCACGATTTCGAATATAAAAAATATCTGAAATTTCTTGATGAAAATGAAGATTTTTCCAATAGATATATCTTTTAATAAGTTTGTAAAAAAATATAATAAGATTAACTCTTTGATTTGACTAAAAGTGGAGAAAGTGGAGAGGTTTACAAAATTATGTACAAAAAAGTATCGGATCAATAACACAGCTCTATAAAAATTACGATTTCTCGGTAACTACTGGCTACTCCTGTTAATGACTCAAATTTTAAACGAGCTTTCAAATGAAGTACAGTGAAACCCTGTTTTCACATAAAAACGTTTCACGTTTTCCCGCTATTCACGTTTAATTTTTACAATTCCGTTTTATTTTAATAAGTTTTTCTAACCTTGAATCTACGTTTTGGCTCTAATTGCCTTTTTTTTATTAGTTCCATCATAAACGTAAAAACAGGGTTTTTACAGTCTACGGTTAATTTAAAAAAAAATATCTAAATACCACAAATTAGAATATCATTATTTCAATCACTGATATTATTCTCAAACCCCGTTTTCTCGTTTTAATAGGGACTGGCAAAAAACAGAATGGGGGAGTACATTTTAAAAAATACAAAAATATTAAAAAAATAACGCAAATCGTTTTGATTTTTTGGTTTTTACTTAAAGGTCAGTCGATGCTATTAATCGATGGAAGGTTTTTTCTTGTATGTCTTTAATGCTAACTAAGTAACAATTAATGCCTTTTAATATGATTAGTTGGATCGATTAAGAAACATTCGTAAATATAAGATTATTTAATAATCAGTATTAAATAATGTATTCTCTTTGTGTACTATATTATCAATGATTTATTCTTTGCTAAAATTCATTTTTACCGCCAAAGCATCATTAAATGAGCTCAGTATGTCCGCCATTGTTTCAACAAACACTGTTGACTGAAAAATTAATCATTGAATATTTTTTTCCATATGGTTTTATTTTATACGGTCAAATTTTTACACTAATTTTGATGATTAATAGTCTTGTTTGTTCTCGCCGAAGATACAGTGGTGCCTTTTAACAGTGTAATTTATATTTTGATGACTGAAATTTCATGTAGGCGAATAATTATTTATTGCAATTAAAATGCAAATCGCACGAGAGCGTGCAAAATTATTTCATACGACTAATGAATTTAATATTTTTTTTTGCTTCATTATGGAAAATCAGTAAAAATACCCCCGATGATTAATAGACGTATGCAAAAGGCGCGCGCTGTTTATTAATACGTAATTAATTCGGCACGTTTTCCACCTGTGTGCAAATTGAGTTTGGGCCGCGGCCAAAAATCGCCACCAATAAAGTCAACAAAAGACCAATGGATCTAGTTGAGTAACAAAAGCTGAACTGTTCAATCCCGTCACGCCCAGTCAATGAGCGCAGTCATGAATTAACATTACAAATGGTTCATGCGATCGCTCGAATATGTTGTATGGATTAATGAAACGCTCTTAAGAAAACACCAAGATCAGATCGGCAATAAAACATGTCGGAATAGACACCCGAACTATATATAGGACGCTATAAATCTCCGGTAAGAATTGTTTTCGATGCGTCGTGTGCGTTTGGAATTCGAAAGTTGACGCGCGAGATTTAGATGGACCCGAAATATTTTCGCTATTCACTATTAGAGCAACCCTCGCGCATTTTTTTAATTGAAGCACTAAATAGACAACTATTTCGTGTTATACGCGTGTACGTCACGGCTGTAAAAATCTGACATCATGAATACAAGTCTGTACGTCCCGCTTAATGTGTTCTCATAAAGAAGGAATGTATAAAATTAGCGATAAAGATTTGCACTGGAGATGGTTCATGTGGAAAGTACATCGCCGGGAAGACGGGAGTACAAAAAGGAGAGAAGGCAAAAAAAGAAAAAAAGAAAGATGGCGTGGCAGATCGAACGGTCCCATAAAGGAGAGGCCAGAGCGCAAGAGATAGCGACGGCTATGGGGCAGAATGGGAGGCGGGATCGTGGGACGGGACGGTGGGACGGTGGGCGAGATGGGAAAAAATGAAAACAACCTTACTGCGAGTCTGGAGGCGAGCAAGAAAAAGTCAACTCTTCTCTCTATACATCTATCTATCTATCTGACTATCTATCCATTTGTATCCGCTCCTATACGTATCCGTATATTGGTGGAAGGCGATACTGCTGCAGTGCCAATCTTTGGCACTGGCGGAACGGACGGCTTTAATTAAAAATCTTGCGACATCCGTGTCGAAGGATGTGACATTATTTTTTGCACAAATCTTAAAAAGGATTTTAAATAAAATATGCAAATTTTACTGAAAAAAATACGACTATTTTTTTTTGGTTTCCAAGGTAAATACGTTTCAAGAGATCCTTCGATTAACACAATACATCTGTGATCATTCTCTGAATTTTGCGATTGTAACGAATACTGAAAAAGCATAAATTAAGATAAATAATCTTAAATTATTGAGTTCTTGGCGACACAATATAATAATGGAGAAAAAAAGCTTTTCAGCAAATCAGTAGAATGAAAACAATTGTTTTATTGTCGTTTTGAACTACTCAGATCCTAACGTTCTCAATAGTTATATTTGAAAACCATTTAAAAAGAGTATCAAATGAAATTTTTAACCCATCTCCTACGGCGGCTCGAAAACAACCTCGTCGTCTGAAGGGAGTCACTCAGATACCCCAAGCATTTTAAGTTACATTGACTTCTTTATCAATTTCTTGTCATTTTTTTAAAAAAAAATAGAATTTTCCAAGAATAAAAATAGTTATTCATGATATGCTTCATAATTTGATCGATATTAAGATTTTTTAAACTCAATATGACGTGTAATTGACAAACGCTTGCGGATGTCTCGCACTTGGCATATCGTACCGGATGCGAACGAGAAAAAACTCAGCGCTCGTGGCAAGAGGAGCGAATATTTTTGTTATTATTTTTTTTCGCAATTGCAGACAATAAAAGACAATGATATTTTATAATATTTCTTCTTTTAGACTTTTTAAATAAATACAAAAACTTTGTGACATGTAGGATTTTTATGAAAATAGTTATTCGAGAAAAATAAAAAAAAATGGGGTCCCCAATCGGTACAGCAGTAGGGTTATTTTCATAAATTTCTTTTATTTTGTTAAATATTGTATAATTATTTTAAAGAAACTGATAAATATTAGATTATTTTATTGTAAATAATTTTATTTTACTTCTTTTTTCCATTTTTTCTAATGCACAAGTACAATTATTTATCAAAAACGTAAAGCACAGTTATAGTTAAGAGTCTTATTTGCGAAATATATAATTTTACCTTGGACGTTTTGCGTTTTGTAATAAACGGCGATTTAGAAAGATGCACTGTAGGAGGGACTGTTCAATATGCCACTATAACTCGTAATTAATCTGCATTAGCTTTTACTTATTTATTGAAATAAAAAATCATGATTCATTCACTAACAATTTTTGTTGACAGAAAATTTCAGTCTAATTCAGATTTATTATTAATACGCATTTTTTTAATTCATATACGTTTTATTTTTAGTATTTGTGTTTCCAGCTTAAGATTCAGAAAATGTTTAATATATATGACGAGATGCGAGTAATCTTTCCCATATAAGGAAACTGTATATTTTTCTCAATTCCTTTTTGTTATTGTATTTTTTTATATCCAGATAATGGGGATCTTAAATGCCGTCATAATGCACGGATAGACATTGAAACATAAATATAAGAAATTAGGCATTAACATAATAATAACATTTTCTAAATAGTTTCTCGACGCCATTTGTCAGTATTATGTTTTTTATACGAATTCTCTTGAATTGTACTCGCTGCCCATAAATGGCAACGACAAATTGTCACATTGCGCCTTCATTTGCATCACAACAATAATAACTCTTGCCGTATATGCCATACGTGATTACTGGGTTAAAAATGGCATCTGAAATTGTTTGTTGTAACAGGTAAAATCCCAAGAGTGGAGTTCTTCTACGGCGCGCGCGCGCGAGTGTGTGTGTGTGTACGTGTGTCGTACGATACGTCGAACGGTCACGTCTGTGTAGTTGTGTCGAACATTTCTTCTGCTTTTCTTTCAGTCCCCTCACCACCACCCATCGGCAACCCACCTCTCCAGCCCGGCCCGTACCGCCTCCCGTCTCAGTACTGCTGGGTTCTACTCGCCCTCATCCCACATTGAGCAAGCAAAAGAAAATCTATACGTTGTCTTCGGTCGACAGATCCTGGGAAAAGTTGTGCCAAAGTAGATAAATATACAAATAAAAAATTGGCGAAACAAAATATAACGTCTGACGTCATTTTGATTTTAATTTTAATACAATACATTTTACGTACGATTTTTTAAATTAGATATTTCATATTCCTGTATTTTATTTTATTATATTTATTATAATACTTTGTGCAGAATACCCAATAATATTGAAATGATGCTCAATATCATATCGTAGGTAGATAGCCATGCCGATGGGGTATATTGGTTACCCCATCGGGATGTTTTTTTTATATTTCTGGAATAACTCTTTTGATATAAATCCTACATGTCACAAACTTTTTTATATTTATCTATAAAAGTCTAAAGAATAAATATTATAAACAATCGTTGTCCTTTGTTGTCTGCAATTGCGATAAAAAATACAAAAATATTCGCCGCGATGTTTTTTCTCGCTCGCATCCGGCACCATGTGTTAATTGCGAGTGATACCTGCTGCAAAAACTCAGTCTGCAGCGAGACATCAGCGGTAGCGTTGGCATTTACGCGACATTATTAATTAATTAAAATCCATTTTTTAATAATCCATATTATTCCATTTTTTGGTAATCAATCTTAATAACCCATTTTAAAAAAAGTCAAGGTATTGATGAGTTTATTAATATCTTGACTTAAAATTCTTAGTTTATCTGAGATACCCCCTTCGAACGACGCTGTTGTTTTAAAACTGTAGTGACGGATGGATTAAAAACCTGATTCGTCTCGAAATCATTGGTTAATGCCAAAAAATATTTCCTAAATAATAAATATCCCTATGTTTTTGCATATTATAAATATGTAATAGATCTGATCTTCCGATCCGTCATAGCTTGAAGTATTTACAATCTAATTATGATAGTCAAGTTAACCACTACTGAGCCCAGATAGTACTCGGATGGGTTGCCTAAGAAGAATTCTGAGTGACGCTGGTCAACAACGTGGTGGAGGATGACGACCTTCATTTCACAAAAAAATTAATTGTCAATAATATAAGCTGAAAACAGTAGGAAACAGGAAAACACTGCACTATAATTTTCTCATGAAAATAGTGTGGCACTCATGAAAGCGGTAAAAAAGTAAAAAAAATTAAAAAAAACTCAATTTTATCTTTTGGATTTGGATCATTTGGACCAATTATATTTTTGATAATAATTTACTATTTTGATTAATTAAAAACTGAATTATTTTCTATTTTTTCTAATCCCATTTTTTAGAAACTGTATTATATAAAATTATACTTTATGTTTCCATGACATTTTTTTAATATCAATATCATTTTAATTAAATTGTTGTTTAATTAAAATAAAAATGCTCTACTCCCTCTTTTCTCTTTTACCTAGGGTATTTTTTCTAGATTTTTGTTATATTTCTATTGCCTGTAAAAAGATTGATTATACGAGAAATTTACGAGAAAACGTATTTTTTAATCGGATATCAGATCAAATTCTATAGAGACTTGTTATTAAAATTTCCAATGAATATCTCTTTTAATAAAAGTGTAAAAAAAATAATAATATCATAGAGTCGACTAAAAGTGAACAGAGTGAAAATGGTTAATAAGGTTGTTGATAAAATTGTAAAATCTTCGGATGAAATCATTGATTATAAATATTTAAAATAACCATATACTTTGTAGAATAAAACTAATAATTTGTATCTCATTATTGAATGATTCTAGATAAAACGATAATATTTTTATTAATTAGATTATCTTGTATTTTTATGAATGACAGTTTTTTTCAGAAGATTTAAACGAAAAAAATAAAACTAAATTATTAAAAATCAGTAAAAATAAATAGCATTTTTAATTGCTGTGTTATTACAGTTGTCCCTGACGTATCATGACATTTCTAGCTATATTGGATGCTTATTTAATTGTGGGCTGTCGAAACGGTTTGACGTGTTTTGGTGTGTTAGGAGATTTTTTTTCGTGAAAAATCGGTAAATATAGAAAGAATATTCTGTTATGGTACTGCAGCCTCTGTATTTGCCCTGTGATTTTTTTCTTTTCTTGAAGATAAAATAATCATAAAACTGTTACAAGTATATTCTATCTGATGACGATTACTTTGATAGAAACATTTTTTTTATAGACACATAAAACCACTTGTCGCTAATAGTTTTATTGTTT